>CABHPP010141041.1:0-22950 GCA_902168425.1 Peromyscus attwateri
AAAAAAAAAAAGATGTACTGGAATCCACAAATACTTAGTAAAAAATCAGCTTACTAATTAAAACTAGGTGATTAACCTTATCTCTTATTTGTAAAATAGCTTTTATCTAAGTGCTTTAGCCATTTTCATTTTAACCAGAAAAATACTTAGTTTTTTTTTATAACTGCAAACTAAAGACTTGAAAAGTGATTGTAGGGAAAAGGGGCTGGCTAGAGAAACCCACCCTGACCCTAGAGCCCAGAATTAGGGAAGGATGGCTCAGATAAAGCCAGTGAGAGAAACACAGTTTAGCTCAGATCAGAGCCATCTCTGCCCCTGTCCAACTGACTTGTGAAATCAACCAATCACAGAGTAGGACAGCAGAATCCTGGCCCTAGGGCCCAGGACCAGGGAAAGAAACACAGTTTGGCCCTGAAATCAGGGCCATCTCTGCCCCTTGCTCACAAAACTGGCCAATCCCTGGGCAGAAAATAAACTAACCAATCACAGTTAACTCTGCCCCCTAGACATCCTATGTAAACTGCCCTGCCCAGTCAGTTGTGAGCTGTTCTCTCCACCCTGGTAGAGGCATCTACTCTCCTGGACTCCTCCTTCCCAAATAAACTTCTTTTGAGAAAGAGTATTGGGTGAAGATCTTCATTGACAGCTGAACAGAAGAACCTTGCTGGGACGTGCCATCGTGGACTGAGCAAGGGGGAGCTGTACAGAAGAACCTTGCTGGGACGTCCCATAGTGGACTGAGCAAGGGGGAGCTGAACAGAAGAGCCTTGCTGGGACGTCCCATAGTGGACCAAGCGAGAAAGAGCTGGTAACACTGAGCCAGAGATTGTGGCTCTCCAGGAGAGGAGCAGGATTGCTTTGTCCTGCGGGGAAACCGTCCCCCATCATACCATCATACCAGGTATATCCTGACCTTCCTGAAGAGTCAGGATACCCTTCCTTACTGAAGCAGTTCCAGGCCTGACTCTCCCGAGAAGTCAGAAAACCTTCCTTTCCAAGGTTGGGCTGTTTCTTTGCAGTCTCAGCCATCAGAGCTGTGCTAAACAGCTCCAGGTGTCTAGGACACCTTCAGGGCAGAGCTCTTGTCCTAAGTAGCTCTGAGGTGTCCGGGATACCTCGCCCTCTAGGGCTGAACTGTCTCCAGTTCAGCCATCACTGCTGTGATAAACAGCTTCAGGTGTCCGGGACACCTTCAGGGCAGAGCTCTTGTCCTAAGTAGCTCGAGGTGTCCGGGATACCTCGCCCTTTAGGGCTGAACTGTTTCCTCGAAGTTTCAGCCATCAATTTACTAACATTTTGGTGCCGAAACCGGGACACCAAACCCAGAGCTTTTGCAGTTTACTAACAGTGATACTTACCAAAAGAACAAAATATGAATTATCCTCTATGTAATTACATATCGCTCTAAAGAGAATGATTTATTAAACATTTAATAACTTATACTTGAATAAAACTAGACAGAAGGCTGAGTGTGGTGGATCTTGTCTGTGTTCCCGGTTTGGAGGATGAGGCAGGAGTATCGACACAGGTTCCAGGGCAGCATCAGCGACAGTGTGGGACCCTGCCTCACAGTACCACAGTAAGAGGAACTAGGCAGAGGTAGAGGCTCTCTGAAGGACCTAACTATTCAGGCACTGGACCACAGAAGTGAGCAATCACAGCAATAACGGGCCTGTGTTAAACAACCTCACAGCTACAAAATAACGCAGGAGTTCCAGATTCTATAGCAAAGCTGTAGATTGTCCGTCACACCCTTTCAGGGGACAGCCCCTCCACTGCACTGGGGCCAGATTACTGGTGCTTGCCCATGGAGCAAGCCAGAGCTGTTGTTACAGTAGCTGAGAAAGAGGAGTGCTGCTTCAAGTTCTCATCTCCTGTCAGCCAGGTAGCTGCCAAGAACCTGAACTCGGGGAACAAAACGCGATAGAAGGAGGCTGAGTTCCCAAGTCTCCTGTGATGGAGAGCTGACAGTCAACAAGAGATGCCCAAACAGGACAGCTAATGGAGCACAAAATTATTTTGTTAAGCCCTGGAAAACTGCAGCCAGTATCAATCAGTATAAATACTAACCTGTTTTGAGTTGGAGAAGTCTAACAAGAGTTAGAGAAATGTTTAACCTGGGGGGAGAGACCAGCAAGTCTCCAGTTTACTGTTGTATCCCCACTCCGAGTGCCTAGCGTGTTGGCAGGTAGCAATTGGATATGTGATGCACACACCCGATGCATGGATGAATAAACAAATCAGTGGATGAGTAGGTGAAAGAACTTGAAAGGAAGAGAGATCTATTTTTGGCTCATTTTCCTTGGGTTCAGCAAGGCTCCACCTCCCAAATTAGCAGAACTTCCCAAAGTAGAACTAACTGGAGAGCTAGGATTTAACACATGAGCTTATTTTATGGGAGCACATTTCATATTCAAACCATAACAACAATAATATAAAAGATACAATAATTTGGAACAAAATAACACTAAACATTGGTGGGAAATATTCTAAATACCAAAAAAGCTACACACAGAAACCCTGCCTTGAAAATCAAAAAATCAAACAAAAATCCATATATCCAAATGAGTTTCAGATTACATATCAAAGCAATTATCATAAACCCAGCATGTATAATGCAGGCCAATTTCTTCTGAAGAAAGCATCTGCTTCTGATGCTCTGGCCTTGTGACCCTGAACACAGCAAGTGACAATAATGAACATCAATTAGCATAACAATAAGAAAATGTTTGCGTTTGATTTTACCTTTAAGAAGAACCTAGATGGCATGCAAAGAGTTCAGAAGATGAGAGAGAATATTAAGCTGGCAGGCACTCATGTCTCTAAAGTAGAATTCTAAATATGAATATTTGACTTAATGAGACCCAAGGCTGGCCAGCACAGTGTCACACACCTATAGTCCCAGCCCTGGGGGAAGTTAAAATGGAAGATTGTCAAAAGTGCAAGGCC
This sequence comes from Peromyscus attwateri, assembly GCA_902168425.1. Classification (NCBI taxonomy): domain Eukaryota; kingdom Metazoa; phylum Chordata; class Mammalia; order Rodentia; family Cricetidae; genus Peromyscus; species Peromyscus attwateri. The sequence continues at coordinate 2,950 of CABHPP010141041.1, forward strand.
AGCCTGGGCTACAGAGCAAAATCCATTTGTAGAAAGCGATAGTGTAGCTCAGCTGGTAGAGTGTGTGCCTAGCATTCACAACGCCCTGGGTCCACAGCACTCTACAAACAGTGGAGTGGAGGGCCTGTAATCCCAGCGCTCAGGAGGAGACGGGAAGATGAGGAGTTTAAGGCCATCCTCTGCCACACAGAGAGTGTGAGGTCAATCTGGGATACACAAGACCTTGTCTCCAACACAAAAATAGGGCCAGCATGATGGCTCAGGAGGGAAAGGCGATTGCTTCCAAGCTTAGAAACCTGAGTTCCATCCCCAGGGCCCACGTGGAAGGAGAGAACTGACTCCATCAAGCCATCCTCTCACTTCTGCATGCACTAGCACATACTCACAAGCACACGTGCACACACAGACCCACACGCATGCACACACTTCCACACTAAATAAATGCAATAAAAATCTAAACTAAAACATCAGTACTAGTAATAAAGATTGCTATTAAAGAGCTTAAATAAGACAACACAGAGCATATATAAATAGGATAGTGTTCCTAGAAATCACTGTCACTTGGGGAAAAAATCCATTTATATTTGACTACATGCTACATTTTAGTGACCTTGCCACATATCAGATATGATAGACTAGTTGCCTAGCAACTTGAAATTAGTGAGACATGTCCCCTTTCCTTGACTTAATTTTAAGTTAAGTTTCTCAAGGGCTATAAGATAGGTAAGATGGAAAAACCCATAACACACTGCAAATGAGTTTTACGGAAAAACTACTTATGTAGTCTGCATGTAGGATGCTGAAATTAATTTGGATAGTGTCATAGTCTAGAATGCTTTTTTTTCTTATGACAGTGACACTATTTTAAAGCCCTCTGGTTGGTGAGAATATGCTTTGTATACACACACACACACACACACACACACACACACACACGCACACATATACATACATACACACACACATCATACAGGGATGGGAGAGATGGCTCAGGTGACTTGTGTTCAATTCCTGGGACTCACACCAGATGGTTCACAACCACCTATAACTCCAGCCCTAGGTGATCTGACACCCTCTTCTGGCATACACTGGCAACTGTACACACATGCACATACCACACACAGACACACATGCATGCACATAATTAGAAATAAAAGCTTAAAAAACCCATATACATCCTATGTAATCACACTCGTGTGTGTTTGTGTTTGTGTGTGTGTGTGTGTGTGTGTGCATGCAAAGACATGGGAAAGAGTAATATGGAAACATAATGATAAATTCAAGTCTGAGGCTAAGACAGCTTTTGTAGTGTTCTGTATAGTCGCATCAAAAGAAGGAAAAATATTTCTGCAATTGCCAGGTAAACATTCTTTTGTCAATTTAAATTTAAACACATTCTAGTGAAAATTAAGCCTGAAATACAAGCCAAATTCATTTAGTGCAATGTACCACTTCTGAGGAGAACTATATATATACACACACATATATACATATATAGAGTAATAGTACATTATTTTCCCACAATGATCTAGGGAACAAGACTAGGAAAAATTCTAGTGTTTGGGAGGTCTAGATCCCTGTGCAGGAACCTTAACTTGAGCCTGTGCTTTTAAAAATCTTGATCAGAGCGCCTCCTACTGGAAAAACTTAATGCTATCATTCAGACTCCAGATTGAGGTTCTGTTATCTGCTTAGGTATTTACTGAGTTAGGGTCCTGTTCTGGAACTCCATGAGCTCAAACGATCTCAAGTAATTATGAACACAGGTACACACTACAGAACCAGGCTAAGATGATGATGATGATGATGATGATGATGATGATGATGATGATGTTGATGTGTGTGTGGTGTGTGTGTGTGTGTGTGTGTGTGTGTGTGATTATTCCTAGAGTCTCAAACATTACTAGCAATTTCTCTGCCACTGAGTTACACCTCCAGTCCAAGATTCAGATTTATTTATTAATATTTGTTCATTTTATATGTGTGTATGAATACTTACCTGCACGTAAGTGCACCACATGCATGTTTGGTGCTCACAGAAGTCGGCAGAGAGTGTCAGATACCCTGGAACTAGAGTTACAGAGGGTTGTGAGCTGCTTGCTGGGAACTAACTGACCCTGGGTCTTCTGAAAGTGACAAATGTCCTTAACTGCTGAGCCATCTCTCCAGCACTCCAAAATTCAAATTTTTAATGCATCTAATAGTGTCATGTTCAGTATGCCACAAATTGCTTCCTTATGGCAGAGGGAAGTATTTCACATTAAGTGCTGAGTTTTAAAAAGCCCACTCTGCATGGCAGATTAGAGCCAAGACAGTGATGGATCAATCCAAATGTTTTGAATTTATGAAATTTCAAATTTTCGATTTTTGGAACAAGGATGCTCAAGCCTTACTTTACGCATCTACCATACTCTCTCCTTCTTGTATTGTAGTCTGAACTCTGTAAGAATAATGTGTCCCTTTTCCTAGATCCCAGTACAGTACTCCCAGGTGAAATGGAGATATTCGACTTAGTGCATGTGTAAGTGTTTGCCTGTGGCATTTTCAGCTCTTACTATTGTTTGGGAAAACAATTTTAGATGCACATTAAGTACTATATGTTAATTTATAACCTAATGATCTTTAGGATTTATTTTAAATTTTTATGTTTGTGAATGTATGCCACATGTGTGTGTCAGGGGAAGACTGTGAAGAGGCCAGAGGAAGGACCAGATCCCATGTTGCTGGAGTTACAGGTAGTTGTGAGGTGTTGGGAACTTAGGTGTAAGAGCAGAAAGTGCTCTTAACTACTGAACCATCTCTCCAGCCCATTTATTTAGGAAATAATCAAAAACTTTTGTATACATTATTATTATTCTACTTACTCAAGATACTGGAAACCACCTAAATTCCATCAATAGGGAAATAGCTAAATAAATGGTGACTTTTATATATAATGATATAGATTGCCATCATCAATAACTGTGATTGTTTAAAATGGGGTCCATGTTTTTGAGGTTGGCTGTTAACTCCTGAGTTCTTCCTCAGCCTCCTGAGCAGCTGATACTACAAGTGTGCAGCCCCACATTCTGCTTGTAGTGTGTGATTTATGGAGAGGGTGGTACTGGGCATAGAACCCAGGGCTTTACAGGTGCCAGGAAAGTGTTCTACCATTGAGCCATGCCCTCAGCCCCCAAATGTGGGATTTTAAAAAGAAGTCATGGTCATATGGAAAAATGCAAAATGCTTATTTTCTTATTCCCTCCCACCCAGTCTCTTTCTTCTTTCAAGACAGTCTCACTGTGTAGCCATGACTGCCTTTGAATTCAGTGATGCCCTGCCTCTGTCTCTCAAGTGCTGGGCTTAAAGACCCATGCCACACACCCAGCAAAACTGCTCATCTTCTGCCTCCATAGGTTACACATGTGCATGCCTGCACTAATTGCACTGGTTCCCTTAAGATCCCAGGACCTGTCAGACCAGGTCTGCTTTAGGATTCTGAGAGGCAGACAGGGCAAACAACTTAAATAACTTGATCTCTGACCAAATTCCTTCCAGAAGACCAGAAAGAAAGTCACACAGGCCCAACTGCAAAGTTAAAACAAAACAAAACAAAACAAAACAAAACAAAACAAAACAAAACAAACCCACATGATCTTTAAGAGACATCAAGGGGCTGGGGAAACAGCTCGGTTGGAAAAGTGCCTACTGTGCAACCATGAGAGCCTGAGTATTAATCCCCAGCAACCACATTAAAAAAAAAAAAAAAAGAAAAGTTGGGTCCAGCAGCACACTTCTGTAACACCACCTGAAGAAGGCATCCAGTGTCGATCTCTATCATACACACATGTGTGGTATGTATGTGATATACACCCACAAGTACACTTGTGCACACCCATATAAATACACATATACAGCACACACACACATGCACACTCACTCACACACAGGCACACACATGCACACTCACTCACACACATGCACACACACTCACACACATGCATACACACTCACACATACACACATGCACACTCACGCACGCGCACACGGGGCAGGATCCGTGGCAGTCGTGAAGACACGGTGATGGAGTAAGTGCTAACAGCAAGGCTGGAGAGACGGTGCAGTGAGCAGTGTTGCTCGCCACGCAAGCGTGAGGCCCCGTGTCGGCTTCCCAGCACCCACATACCATCCAGGTCTGGGCTGGTGTGTAACCCATGCGTTGTGCGGGAAGGGGAGAAGAGGACTGCTGAGACGTGCTGACCGGCCAGCTTAGCTGAAAAACAGCGAGCTCGGGTTAAGGGAAAGGCCTTGTCAGCCAGGCCATGCCGTTTGGTAAAGCCTCTTTATTTTATCTGAACGGTGTTAACTCCCCAAACTGCAGTGATTCGGTTTCCAGAGCTAAAGTAACTTATTTTTCTAGATTTGCGCTTTCCCTGCCCTGGGAGCAAATTCAGAGTCAGCCTGGCTGCCAACCACGTGGCAGGGACCATTCCCCTTTCAGGTGGGAGCTGTCAGAGGGGACAGCCACACTGCAGAGGGCTGAGGGAGAAAGCAAGGGGAGGCCGGGGAGTGGGAGAGGAGAAATGGGGGTGCCCCAGCAGGATTAGTGCTGACTAGCGTCAGTTAAATGAAGGGCCAGGACAACAGGAGGGTCCGTGCAGAGAGAAAGGGTGGGAACGCGGTAGACCTGCTGGCCAAGCAGTCTCAAAAGGTCCCTTTCCTCAGGGACCTTTCCCTTCAGGAAAACTGGAATTCTTGCCTTCAAAGCAGCAATGAATTTCAGGATAAGTAAAAAGCGGAGTTGGAGTTTATCAAAAATACGTTTTGACGTGGGTGTCAGCCTTTGTATTTACTGAAGGTCCACCACCTGTCTCTAAACCACACAGACATGGTGGAGAGCAGCTGCCCCCTCCACCTGCAAGGCAGGACGGCGTGGAATCTGTTCTCACTAGTGGAACTTGGATCCTATTCTTTTTCAATTCTTCTTAGATTTGTGTGTATGAATGTTTTGTCTGCATGTATGTGTGTGCATCATATGCATGTCTTGATGCCAGCAGAGGTCAGAAGGCAGCTTTGGCTGCCCTGGAACTGGAGTTATGAATGGTTGTGAGCCACCCTGTGGGGTGCTGGAACCAGAACTCACAATCTGCAAGAGCAACAAGTGCTCTCAACTGCTGAGCCATCTCTCCAGCCCTATCCTTGACCCCATTTCCTGTGAGGCAATCCTTAGATTTGCTTCAAATCTTTTGAGACTGTACTTGCCCCTTGGGGTTAGGTGACATTATAAAGTTTGTTCACATTAATACCATAGTTGTCCTTTGTCTTCAAGCCTCGGATTTCCCCCAGAGTTAAGGAGTGGGTACAAAGGAGTTTAGAAGGCATTAGGCTAACAGAGCACTGAAGTGCCTTCCCCTGATCTCTTGACGGCCATTCCTGGGTTCCACAAGTCAGCTAGCTTCCTCCCTTCTTTACCCTTCTGTCCCACCCTTCTCATTCCTCCTCAGGGGTCAGCTGGATTAAGTTTAGATGACCCCAGCTTTGTTGACAACATCCAGCGCCATCAGCGGGAGGTAGCGGATATTTACCTTCTGGGACCATCTTGACACCGGCCTCATCATTGTCACAGAGCTTCTTCAGCACCTGTCTGGTGCAGTGTTGTTGGCCTCGCCGTCCACAGTAAACGGTAAACACAGGTCCTCTACCTTCAAGGCAGACTTGGTGGGCGATGGGTGCCTGATGATGGCACAGTGGTCAAGCTTGATTCTCTTGAGCAGGGGCTTCCAAGGATATCTGGGCTCCCTCAGGAGTCCCTGGTAGGCAGCACGACCTTTTGGCTGCAAGCCATGGGTGTCTTTCTGCACTGCCTTTGCTTTGGTTTGGGCTTTGGGAGAGGCAAGCTTCCTCCTTCACATCAGCACCATCTTGGAAAGGCAGGCCAGGGTCCAAGTCTTCCCATCCCCCAGTGGATCGCTCATAGCAGTTCCCTCCGTTAATGTGCATAAAACTCATCTCATTAAAGTGCAGATGCAGATAAAATTTGGAATGGCCTTCTACCTTGAAGCCACTGCTACTGGTCTGGACCACTCTTGGTCTATTAGAGCTGTAGGGTTTTCTGATCCCTTCAGCAGTAGCAAAAGTAGAACTGTGAGCTCTCCCAAAACTCTTGGTTACTAGAGAAAAAAGCTACTACCAGAGGCCACTCCTCTTGAATTGAGCTTGTCAGGGACGTCTAGAATAGACTATCAGGGGCCAATTTCTTACTTTCCAGGGAAGATGCCCTCCAAATATGGCAACTCTGGCTCCTGGCTTCCTAGGAAGACAGGAAGGGGCAGGAGGGAGGAGGAAGATTTTTGCTCATCAGCTTGAGGCCATGGAGATGGAGGGCAAAGGGCCAAGAACTCCTGGAGACTCAGGCTCCCTACCATTAGGATAACATCTTCCACAAGGCCCCGACCCTGACAGTGTCCAGTTCTTAAGATCAGCTATTGCAACTGCTTTTCAAGTCTCTACGAAGAGCTGTGATCTCCCAGCATTTGGAGGCAGAGGCAGGAGGATCAGGACTTAAAGGCCATCCTTGGCTGAAGAGGAATTTATTTTTGCTCATGCTTTCTTCCCTCAGATGCACTGACTACCAGTTAGAGGTTGCAAATAAAACAAGATTATGTGCTCATTAAGGCTATCATATCTGTCTTCTCCATTCCATGTCCTGCTGAAGTTCAGAACTTCACCAAGACTTCTGTGAATCCTTCATGCCACTTTATCAGTTTTGTTTATCTCTCTGGGTACATCTCCATCTTTCTCAAAGTGAAACTAACTTTCCTGCCTTAATTTGACATAAAATCACACTTCCAAAGACCTTAATAAATGCAGACATCGCTGAGAATTTGAGGAAGACAGAGGAGTTGGACAACCACATGAATAAGTTCATATGGCTATTAGAATACCACCTTGAGAAAGACCCCACATGGCGGCACTCACATTATAATCCCAGCACTCAAGAGGCTTCAGTAGATTTTCAGTTTGAGGCCAGTTTAAGGCTACACAGCCAGTTCTAAAATGCAGAAAGACCCCTCTTTGAGAAACTATATACTGACAGGACCCAGCAGTTCCACTAAAGAAACTATGCAAAGCAGGGGCTGGAGATGGCTTAGCAGTTAAGGGAACTTGTTGCTTTTACAAAGGACCTACATGGTGGCTCAGAGCCATCTGTGACTCCCGGGCTCTCATGTGGTGCCCATTCAGACACAAACCTCAGACAGAAAATTTTTTAAGTAAGTATGCACAGTAAACAGAAAATACACAGATGACTAAGACCTCTTGAAGTCAATATTTAAAACAAACAAACCCCTAACCAATTAAGACTGCTACAGTTACTTTGTCATCCTAGTCAACGGATCCAAACCAGGCTAATGGCTGTCAGTACGTAAGATCCTGCAACTACCTGGGGAAGCAGTTAGCTAATTAGTGGATTTTAACAAAAGCGGGTTCCTTGCTGGGCAGGCTCAGCATTTCCTTGGCAGGAAAAGGGAACAGATGTGTGATAGATGAGCCTATCTATCACAGAAAACCCTCAACAGAACTGGCTCCAATCTACTGCACATCCTGGGCCAGCAGGAGCAGCAGGGACGCCCTTTAGCAAGGTGGGTGCTGCGAACCTCAGAGCAACGAAATCTGGTTACGCCTGGGCTGAAGTATCTTTTAAAGCTCCCAACGCAGCTCTAAGACACTGGGTATTTTCCCTCTCAAGTAGAAACCTTGCACTTTATAGTTTTTAATATATACACTGCTGCAGCACAGAGGACAACCTTCAAGAGTCAGTTCTTGGGGCCTTCAGGACGGCTCAGTGGGTAGAGGCCCTGGCTGACAACCCTGGTGACCTGAGTTCAATTCCTGAAACCAAACTTTCCATATGGTGAGAGACGAGACCCCTCCACCCCAAACTGTCTTCACCATATGTATGTGCAATGTGCTCTCTCGCTCTCTTACACACACACACACACACACACACACACACACACTCCTGCTCCATGTTTTTGATAAATAACAGATCACAGAAGTTCACATGTCCAAGTCGCGTGATCTCACTGGAATGGAGAAATACTGTTTTATGTTCTTACAGGTTAGGAGACAGTCACTACAGGTATCCTGAAGCACTGGGATTGTGCACTGTGTTTTCTTCTTTCGCTTCCTTTCCCCAGTCTACAACAAGAACTGTGTGCTAGGTGACACACACTAGAAACATCTTCAATTAGAAATCGGAGCTGCCATGGGCCTTACCTTCATTTAACAAAAACCACAGTGGTGAGCAGTAAGCGGTTTAAGGTGCAGTGCAGGAAAAGCTCAGGAGCCAAGATATGCCGGGAGCGGTCCCGACAGGTGTGCACTAGAGCAAACTCAGGGGCATTTGAGAACAGAGTTGTAATAGAGAGTAAGATGAGCAGAGACAATGTGAGTAATGGACTGTAAGGCTAGATGAGGGGAGGGAGTACCGGTGTTCTACAGAAGAGTAGGGTGACTATGGCTTACAATGTTGTACATGTTACACTGATTTGGCCATCACACATGGTATACTTGGGTCAAATTATTACAATGTACCCCATAAATATGTAGTTACTATGTGTTGGGCAACATTAAAATGTTCATATAAATTAAAGTTTTAATAATGGAGAATTAATAACACATTTTTTTCTGAAGAAAACAAAAAAGTATTAAAGTTTTTTTTTTGTTGTTGTTGTTGTTGATGATGTTGTTGTTTTAAAGACAAGGCCTCACTATGTAGCCATGGCTGGCCTGGAATTCACTATGTAGACCAGGCTGGCCTTAAGCCTGCATACTCCCCTACCTCTGCCTCCCAAGTGCTGGAATTAAAGGCGTGTAAAGTTTTAACTGAGAACTTGGGGGCAGTGGGGTACAGATGAAAGGTAGAGCATTTGCCTAGCATGTCCAAAATCCTGGCTTCAATCTGTGGTACTCTGACTCCCACCCCCAAATAAAACTTGCCCCCAGAATCCTCTGCCATCCAAGCAAAACAACCTGATGTTAAAAGAAGACAAAGAAACTCAGAATGGGCCGGGCGGTGGTGGTGGTGGTGGTGGTGGTGGTGGTGGTGGTGGTGGTGGTGGTGGTGGTGGTGGTGCAGGCCTTTAATGCAAGCACTCGGGAGGCAGAGCCAGGTGGATCTCTGTGAGTTCGAGGACAGCCTGGTCTACAGAGTGAGTTCCAGGACAGGCACCAAAGCTACACAGAGAAACCCTGTCTGGAAAGAAAAAAAAGAAAAGAAAAGGTCTTGTGGCACATACAGATTATTCTAGCAGTTGGGATATACAGGGAGACCCTGCCTTTACAAAGAAAACAAAGCCCCTCACATATTCCAGGAAAAATGAGTGATAACACTCTCTGGTTTAGTTCAAAAATTTCAAAAAACAAACAGTAGAGAAATAACCCAAAGAGGGACTGAAAATCAGCAGGGCAAGCACACACGGTGAGCAACCCCCTATAATCCAGTAATTCACAAGAGTAGAGTCTGCAGGGAGGGGTTGGGGTGGCACATATCTTTAATCCCAGCACTGGGGAGGCAGAGGTATTCAAAGTCGGAGGCCAGCCTGGTCTACTGAGAGCATTCAAGGACAGCCAAGGCTACACAGAGAAACCCTGTCTTGAAAAACCAAAAAGAAAAAAGAATAAAGCCCAGAGTGGACTGGGTAAATGTCTGAAGGCAATGAAAAAACTGTCCCAATCTTGAGAAAACTGGTAAAGACAGTATCGGTCTCTGAAATGTTGCTCATGCCCAGCTTTCCTGTGGCAGGGGGCCTCTACTCAACACTATCCAATCTACTTTCTTCAAGACTTCCTCTCTTCTCGCTTGCTCTGAAATGCATACTGAGGGAAGCTGGCGGATGTATGTTGGGGCTAAAATTTCCTTTCCTTTGGTTCCTTGAGGCACAGAAAAAGTAATAACATGCCCAAGACCTCAGTCTTTTTTTTTTTTCAGACTTTTTTTTTTTTTTTACTTTTATTGATTCTCTGTGGATTTCACATCATACATTCCAATCCCACTTATCTCCCTGTCCCAATGTGACCATCCCCCCTCCCCCCAAAACAAAACAAAATTTAAAAGAAAAACCAAAAACCAACCAAACAAACAAGCACAAAAATGCGAAGAAACACATTCTGGAAGCTGCGGTGTGACAGTGAGTCTCACAGTTTACCCATTAGCAAGACCTCAGTCTTCCATCAGTGGCTTTGATAACTCTCCATCTTGTCAACAGGGTTTTTTCCCTGCAGTGGTGGAGTTGGGACCCCCAGCCTTGTACATGCTAGTCAAGTGCTCCACCACTACGCTGGGACCAGCCCCAACAACAGTTGTTTCCTAAGGGATCAATCAACAGCCCCCGCAACAGATCCTTCAGTGTTCCTGTGTTCCTTTTGTGTTGTTAGGACCTAGTAATTTAGAGAACTTACAGGGGACAGATGCTGGCTGCTGGTTTCAGGCTCAGCCTACATCTCCCCAGCCCCTGCACTTGTGCAGATCTTGGTAGCAGAAGCACATGGGTGGGGATGTTCTTCACTTCACATTGGACAGGAAGCAGGGACAAACAGGGAGTCCAGAAGAGGCCAGGGCAGACACAATCCAAGGACATGCTTCCAGTGACCTACTTCATTCAACTCAGTCCCACCACTCCCGATAATGCCACCATATCGTCAACCCACCAAACTACTAGGAATCCATATATTACATTAGAGCCTCATGATCGGATTTCCTCTGGAAAAGCCATCAGACACACCAGATGTGCTGCACTAACTAATCCTGGAGGTGTTTTAGACACAGATTAACAGTGAAGAACTGAGGAGGGCTCAGCCCTTACTTTTAAGTAGGTTTAATAACTATCTACAAAGTGCAGCGTGTCTATTCTCCACCTTCTCAGAGAAAAAACAAAATTATAGCAAACTACCCATTACAACCTAATGTTAATAATAAAATTATTAAACTTTGGTGGTGTTGGGGATTAATCCCAAGACGACATGCATACTAGACAGAGCCCCTACCATGGAAGTATATCCTCAACTCTCATTAATAATTTTGGCTATCACCTATAATGTATCAGAAATTAAGGACAGTCTTTGTTAGCTGTAATCAGTAACGCTGTTACTGTTCACTAAAATTGGTTTCTCAATGTACACGTTTCTATCAACTCTAAGATATACTCAGAAGCCCCTGAATTTGAAGGTAACTATACTAACCATATGAGGAAACATGAGCTCAAAGGTTTTTGACTTACTACAGTACTTACACAAAACAACCTATTATCAAATATAAACTAGGGCCCAGTGTGGGGGCACACCTTTAACCTCAGTACTAGCAAGGCAGAGGAAGACAGATCTCTGAGTTCCAGGACAACCTGGGCTACATAGTGAGACCTCATCTTGAGTAAGAAAGGAAAAAAGGAGGGAGGGAGGGAAGGATTGACAGACAGACCCCTTTATATCACTACTGTCTCCTCATATTTGGGACTTGGTTGAAAGTAAAGACAGCAGTCAGCTTCTCCAGTGGTAAGCAGCTGGTATTTCTCATCACGGATGTCTAAAGTACATCAAATCAAATAATGTCAACCAGATCCAAGAATCAGAGCCCAGACAAAGGTGTCCCGAGAAACAGCTCTTGCACTTGCCTGAACACTTTTTAATAACTAGTGAGACGTTCTTCTTTCAACCAACACCTTCAGCTGTCCTTGTTCACTCATTTTCTCAACCCCCTTCTGAGTCTAAGATCCTAAGTTTTCTGCTTTAATATAAGTGGTATTGGTGATAAACACTTGAGGCATATTAAAAACTGAAATGATTTAGGAATGACTGAAATATAAAATCCAATAATGTTCCAATACAGCCCTAAATTCTATAAAAATCTATCTTCTACTTAACAAATTTTAGTATCAGGCATATTAGTAACAATCCATCAGAAAGTTCACATTACAAAGCAAGAATAAAAAAGTACATGGATGAGAATTATGACACACACAGTGAGTTGTGGCAACCTGCAGATTCTGTAACACATGTGCACGTTAACAGAAAAGGAATAGCTGCTTTCAATCAAAATAGAAAGAAACCAGGTTTGATATCAATGTACATAATATCATCGAAGTTCTTTTTTCTGTTGGAAAATTCCCACCACGAACCAAAAGGCACGATCTTCCCTAAAGAATGCAAATCTCCATTAGCATGTCTCTTGCCAATAGGGGTAGAAGCACATGCAATCTATTTCAACCTAATACTGCTTCCTAAAAGGCTGTTTCTCTCTACTCCTGCCTATCTTAAAAAAAAAAAAAAAAATGTCTAATAGGGACACAAGTAAACCTAATTTCTCAACACCTTGGAAGTGAATCTTTGTTATTCAAGACAGTGTTTTTCCGTGTAACCCTGGCTGTCCTGGAACTCATTCTGTAGACCAGACTGGCCTTGAACTCAGAGATTTGCCTGCCCCTGCCTCCTGAGTGCTGGAATTAAAGGTATCAATTTTTAATGTAACCGCCTATGAAATTATGTGGATTGTTTTTGTTTTTTGGGACAGGGTCTCACTATGTAGCCCTGACTAGCCTGGAACTCTCTATGTAGACCAGGCTGGCCTCAAACTCAAGGGATCTACCTGCCTCTGCCTCCTGAACACTGGGATTAACAGTGTGTACCACCATGCCCATCTCTATACTTTGTTTTATACTTTGAATTCCATTATTCTGAAAAGTACATTTAAGCAGATTGCAAAACAGCATAAAAAGAGTAATATTTGATTTAGCTGGATTTAGAGCATATGGATAAAAATATAACATTTACCCCCATGTGGGGGGCCAGCCCCCACTTTCCCCCTCAGGGTACTCTTGAGCAGGGAGAAATGAGGAATATGTAGATAGAAATATAGAGGAGAGAGACAGTTAGAAACACAGGATAGCCTTGGGAGGGCCTGGGTCAAAACCCACCAGCCCCTTCTGTCTCTACTAAAGGGCTTTTAAAGGAATGCCAAGGGGTGTAGTGGGTAGCTGTTCCAGCTTTGAGCAGGAAGTACTACGCCCACTGAGGCTTCAGTAACTGTCACGCCTACAAGGCGGAGCCAAGAGAGGAGTCCTAAAGACCCGAGATCTGGATGTGCCGGCTCTCTTGGTGCCTGGATCCTGAACTTTGGAGGCAGACCGAGCAGAGTTCTCCAGAGAACACTGCTGGACTGTGCTTCACCTTTCCCCGACCCTGTAACCTATCCCTTCACTTGTAAGTTACCCCACAAAATAAACCTCCCTTTTAACTACGAGGAGTTGCCTTACTATTTCAACCAATAAAGGTGTGGAGCAAAAGACCTCTCCCCAACACAACCAAGTGCAGACCATCCCAAACACCTGGTGACCATGCACGTGGTCAAGCCATCCCCTAATGCGGCCCTGCTGTGTAAAGCAAGCTCAGCTCTCACTAGGAACCTTTGTGGGCTCCCACATCCCCATTAATGCTGACCTCGCTGCATTTCGTTTGACCCATTATAATATGTATTTTGCATATATATATATATATATATATATTTTTTTTTTTTTTTTTTTTTGATTGCTTAAGATTACGTAATCATTCAACCACACGCAAGTCTTCCAGCCCTTCTCTCCAAATATTAAGCATAAATGCAGGTATCTTCCCAGCTGTTAGTTGTACACAGACACTTCTGCTGCATCTTGTTCTGCAAGGGCACACTTGAGAGGAAAATGTTATCAACACAGTGCGAAAAAGAGAAAACTAAAGACACAAAGCCGAGTTTATCTTTCCCACTTGTTGTTTCTAACTCTGCAGCACAAAAATGCATACTTAACGGGAACAGGCAAAATTAGTAACACCCCGGTTACAATGATAATTTAACCAAACTCTACTATTTTTCTGGTGTATTTAATTGGTGTTAAAAAAAAAAAAGGTAGGAAAACATTTATGATTTGATTTTTTTGATTACGTTTACTTATTTGTGTGGGAGGGAGATACACACACGGAGGTCAGGAGACAACCATGGGAGTTCTTCCCTTCCAATGTGTGGGTCCCTGGATCAAATTCAGGCTGTCAGGCTTGGCAGAAAGGGCCTTAACCAATGGAGCCATCTTACTAGCACGACTATGATTATTATAAAGAATAATAAAAGCCAAATTGAAGCCAATTGTTAGTTCTTCCTTAAAAACATTTTTTTAATGGCCCAACAAAATCAGTTGGGGGCTTCCATCTGAATAAATGAGCCCGCAGCCTTCCCTACAAAATGCTCATAAAAAGTCTAAATATTGTATGAGACACTGTATGGGCCTCTTTCACGTCTGTGGTTTGTAGTTCCCAAGTGCTCAACATCTGGCATTTTCACTTCTGGGTGAGAGAAAAGGCATTCTGGTCCATCAGTTCCCCCACTCGCTCCTGGAGGACATTAACCAGCTCCGCAATGACAAAGACATGTGTGTCGTCAATGTCTTGAATGATGAACTTCTTCCCCAAGGCATTGGACTCATCCAAGTACAGCAAGAACTGCTTCATGGCAGGATCACTGCAGAGACAAACACAGATTATAGGACATCCTGTGGTCACCCATACCACCAAGACTGGAGCAATCACATTTGCACACGATGAATTTTTAAGATGATTTTTAAAGTTTGGAACTATTATCCAATGTCTCATTTTCTCTCAGCTTAAAGTATTAATGATTTGTAGCCACGACTTCATGTTAGAAGTCGAGTTAGGACAACTTCAAGAGAAAGGCTTTTAAAGAACAACTCGTCACCCACAAGAAGAGAAACCATGGCTATCCCTCTGCAGTTTAAGAGGACCTAGAACTACAGCTTCCTTAACTGATTGAAAAAGCAATGTCCAGACTCACGGACAGCACAGGGAGAGACAAAAAGGGCAGAAGAGGCAGTTCTAGGAGCCCATGGCGGGGGACAAAGCCAGTGGAATAGGCTTCTTCCAGATGGCTGATGGACAGAGAAAGGGCCCGCCCACAGGACAGGAAGTCAGAGCCCTTGCTTCTCAGGCTCACTTGCCCTCTGCCTATATAAATGGGGTGAGGGAGGAAGGAGCAGAGGGTGGGAGGGAGAGGGGGCTGGCAAAGATCCTTAGTGTAGGATGGTGCCCTAGAGCCAAGCTGCTTCCTCCTTTCCCAGCAAACACGGCACCGCAGGGACTCAAGTGGCGACCTGGGCCCCACTTCACCCTCCAAGCCCTTCTGTCCTTGACTGTCTTCGGGTCTACAAGAATCTCCAAACAGCCTATGAAAACCACACACTGCTTTCTGAGGAATGTGCTTCTCACAGTGGGACGAAGAGCTGGTTTGTAATCAATCAGTTCTAAATGTAATACAGTAATAAGGATAAATGGGAGGTCATAATAGTAAAAATAATAAAACTGACATCTAAGTGAAGTGTAGTATTTCGCTATTGTTTAAGCCCAATGGATTCACAGCTGATGCCAATTACTCTCAATAATTCCCTGCTAAGAGGTGTTCAAAACAGCACTGGCTAAATGGTTATAACACCTAGTATCTCGACATTTTTCTAAATGAAATGAATTTACATAATTCAGTGAACAGCTAAACCACTGGACCCAAGGAGTGCTGTGGCACTCCCCTCAGGGCTGAACCATGCTGCCAATGTTTTAAAAACGTCTGCCGATGGCAGTTATCCCTCCAGCTCAGCTGTGTCTTGTAATAGCCTCACTGTAAGCCTGCCTGCCTTTCCCAGAGCCCAGTCAGGATTCACTGCTGCAGAGATCCAGACCCCAGACCTCAGAAAGCCTCGGAAAGATTAGTTTAAGGGACACTTGCTATGAAATGTAGAAAGCTTGGAATACTGTAATCTGAAGCCGGGGGTGGTGGTGGTGTGGGGTGGGGGTGGTGTATGTCTTTAATCCTAGCAGTGGGGAGGTAGAGGCAGGAGGAGCTCTGAGTTCCAGGACAGTGTGGTCTACAGAGTGAGTTCCAGGACAGACAGGACTACACAGAGAAACCCTGTCTTTTTCAAACCAAACCTAAAACCAAAACCAAAAAAATAAAAAATAAAAAAAAATTCTAACCCGAATAAAGGACTGCTTTTTTTTTTTTTTTTAAGTAGAGGGAAGGCTCTGGGAGAAACCTACCAGCAAAGGAACTTTACAAGAACTCCTAACCCAGTGATTATGTCCATATTCGGTTGAGATCCTGGGATCAGGAATATTAAATAGGAAAAACATTCTCTGCCCTGGAAATGTAAAGGGCGACATGATCAATCTGTCATCGATAAACACTTTCCCCAGTGCACTGTAAGTACGGTGTGAGGACTGGGGAGTGTCGCTTGGTGGCAGAGCATCTGTGTGGAGAGTCAAGCTCCAGCACCGCAAACAGAGGGGGACACTGTGAAAAGCACAGAGAGTACCACGGTGAGCCCCAAATGATGCAGTTGGCGGTGAAACAAATGGAAAATGTCACTGCCCAACGGTGTCAGCACCCTTCACCTGGCAGAACGACCAGTGTGGCTCTGTGAATGGAAGCCATCCTTCCAGCGGCACTCAGCCAGCTGGGGTATACGTCTTGAAAATCTCTGTCCCCGGGTGAGGAGGGAACGCAAACAGGCTCTCCAATCAGAGTCCAAGACGTGAGGGGCGCCGAGGGAGGCTGAAGGCTTCTGGGTACCAACAACGCGGAAAAGCGGGCATAAAAGACACTGTGAGGTATCACAGCAGACTGTAAGGGCAGCGGGAGTGGTGACGGTGGGGGTGACGTGGCAGGGACAGCACATGCGGGGTTACAGAGTTAACTTGTGTTTCATTTCCAAAAGCACTTTCTAGATTTAAGTTTTCCCAACCTGAGATTTCACTTTGGAGTCCAGCAAATTGTAGGCACTGGATAAATATGTCGGTCAGTTCTTAAGAGAAAGAAAGTAGCGGGATCCACAGCTCCTCACATCCCAGCCAGGGTTTACAGCTGCAGACACACAGCCCTAAGGGACAAGTGACTTCCAGCCTGGCCTGCTGGGGCCTCGTGCAGCCTTAGCTCACACATGGGAAGCCTCACTTCAGTCCCCCTACCTATGTCTCCCCCTGTAGTGACAGAAGGGCCAAGAGAACATCGATCCCTCGAGATTTAGGCTGAGGTCACAAAATCTGATTCACTTCCCTTAACAGGATCTGCTCAGTACACACATATATGGATGTTTACACTTTCGTCACTAAGGTGTAGGCACTGTCCTGGTTGCTTTGGAAGCGTGGCCCTACTAAGGAAGTAAAGGTTGACAAGTCAAATACTGTCCAAGAACAGACTGGTGTTCTCTTAGTTCCACTTCCTCCTCACGTACACCAAAAGCTTCTAAGCCAGGCTGTAAGTGTTGGCTGGTTTCATAATGCACAGTCCTCCAGTTCGTTATTTATTGTACAGTCAAGTAACTCAATTTCCACCTCCCTAACAAACTGAGGCAGCGCCAAACCGACTGGTAACTGCACACTAGAGGTCAATTTCAGCACCTGGAACTGAACATCGAGATGCTGGGTGCATGGCTGCTTCAGTCTCCGGAACTGCCTTGGTTGGCTATTTAAGAAAACACTAGGTGTGAACCTGGGGGTGATGGCGGTCCCCAAAGAAATACTTTCACTAATCTCATCTTGCCATAAAAGTACAAATTTTCAAGTATTTAAGTAATTCAGCCTTAAGAGATGTTTTTCTCGGGCCGGGCGTTGGTGGCGCACGCCTTTAATCCCAGCACTCGGGAGGCAGAGGCAGGCGGATCTCTGTGAGTTCGAGGCCAGCCTGGGCTACCAAGTGAGCTCCAGGAAAGGTGCAAAGCTACACAGAGAAACCCTGTCTCGAAAAACCAAAAAAAACATAAAAAAAAAAAAAGAGATGTTTTTCTCTGTCAAATACTGTCTTGAGGGGTTGGGGTGGGGTGGGAGAGAGCTCAGGACTGAATCACCTAAAGCACAACCTGGCTCGCTGAGTTGTACTTCCAGGTTCCTGGTCTTATATACTGTGCTCTAAGATAAACCCTGGGAGGAAGGAATCTTAATACAACCAGACGCTTTGATATTTAAGTTCATCAAAGGCAGAACTAAATGGCCGCCATTAATAGTCTGGCTTAACTGCTTTACTGTGGGCTACGTAAGATTTAAGAGGTTGCTGTTTTGAATTAAGATCCTATACAGATCAGGCTAAAAATAAAATGCAATCGCTCATGCTTAGTTTCCAAGTCACTAAGCTAGAACAACCCTTTATCTGATCTGCAGAGAAAACAGAATTAGTGATGTGACAGATTTCTCCAACAGGCCTGTTCTGACATGATAATTAAGCTACTTGGCTTAATCTATGCAAAACACCCCCCTCCTCCAGTTAGCCAGTTATTTTTCCACGGTTCTCACTTTCCTTATTTTCAGGTGAAGGTTCTTGGGCTGGCATGCAGCTAATGGCAGCAATGGTGAAGGATGCACAAAGCTTTGGGTTCTGCAATTGCTAAGAATTCTTCAAATCATGGAGAAGGAAAAAAAAAGTTACAGTAGGTAAGCTCTGCAGTCTCAGGGGTGCACTGGGGGTGGGATGGGAGGGGTAGGGGCGAGCAACCTATCCCTGGCGATGAGGGATTGTACCCTAACGTGGTATGTCATCCATCACTTTATGAAAACAACTCTCTATGCCCCCAGTATTCACCTCATCCGACATCTCCTGGTTCAGCCCTAATACCTTCCTGAACTCTTTCCTGTTCTAGATTCCCTCCTACCTCAACAGTTGGTTGTTTTTTAAAATGAATCTTAGAATCTCTTTTTCCCAAAGTCTGCATTATCTCTATAGTAGCCCATGAATCACATGTTACTACAGAGCATATGATATACCATAAGAATAAAAAGATACTGGACTTTGAAGATATTTTTTAAGACTTAGTACATGGGGCTGGAGCAATGATTTTGCGGTTAAGAGCACTTGTTGCTCTTGCAGAGGACCCAGGTTCAGTTCCCAGCACCCATATGGTGGCTTACAACCTGTTCCTACCTCCAGATCCAGTGCCCTCTTCTGATCACCTCAGGCACCGGGCACAGATACAGGCAATCACTCATACACATAAAATAAAAATAACGACTGACTTGGGTTATCTGAGTTAAATACCCGTTTCATTTCATGTTTTAATGTAGTTACTAGAAAATTTAAGATGATGGATGTGGCTTAAACTGTATTTCTATTGGCCAGTGCTGTTCCAAATGCACAGGTTTCCTAGGATTTGACCTTGCCCTCACAGTAAAAGCACCACCACCTACACAATGACTCACAACATGGAAACAGAAAAAGAGACAGTAGCATTTTCAACAAAGGGAGCACGTGTCCAGAGAGCAGGGCTTCCAAACAACCAAGGGAAAGCTGGACAGAGTTCAAGCCTCAGCAGGAAGGGACAAAGCGCCTGTAGTTTAGGTTACTTGGAGGAACTCAGCTCTAGAAACTATTGTGGCTTCTTGCTTCTCCTTTGGAAGCTATGCTAAGGAGTTTAAAAACCTGCTCCAATCGGCTCTCATTTCTTTCTAAGGAGCACATTCTGTAGTGGCAAGGACTTAACCAAGTTCCTGTATCATTTTATTTTTTACTTTTCAAAGACAAGGTTTCACTATACAGCCTTGGCAGGCCTGAAATTCACTATGTAGACCAGGCTGGCCTTGAACTCCTAAGAGATCGGCTTGCTTCTATCTCCTGAGAGCTGGGACTAAAGCCTGCCCTACCTTCCTGAATTCTTCTAAACCTTAATCTAGGCAAGTGCTGATGGTCTGAGAATAAAAAGTTTCTCTAATCAAGGCTAATCTAATATACATGTCTCTGATCAAAAATTGTTGGAAAAAATGCTAATTACATTAATTTAAAAGACAATAAAATATAACATCAGTGAGAAAACTTAGCAAAAAAGTCTGTCCCACTCATAAGAAAGCTTATGGAAATTCAAGTTGAAGCCTTGATTTCATTTATATAAACAAAACAAAATTTTGGAAAAGGCATATATACATAGCAAGATCCAATGTGTAAATTTAAAATCATTA
>CABHPP010141042.1:0-29873 GCA_902168425.1 Peromyscus attwateri
ACACACACACACACACACACACACAAATACTAAAAGAAGAAATAAAAATTGTAAAATGAGACAACTAGACAGTGGGGAAAAAGAATATGCTTTTAAATTTACTGTAGTCTATAAAAGACTATTAAAATGTAGTAGATGTTATGACATATAAGCAACATTATTTTGATCATTTTACTACTATATTTGCTCTTTTACATTTAGTACAACACATGTTTTCCAAACAATATTATTGACAAAACAATGAATTGAAAAGCAGCATCAAGTGTGTGTCAGTTCTACCTCTGGGAAGTTATAAATCAAACAGACAATGGCCACTGCTGTCCTGACATAACATGTCATTACAGACACCAAACTTAAATCTTAAAACTTCATCGTGTCAAAAAAATGTCCCCCACTGCCAAAATAAAAATAATTAATCATAAAATAAGTAAATGGCAAAATATCCATGCCTATATCTACAAAAAGATTGTTCTATCTGATTATTAGGTACTAGATTTGAATGGCATGCAAACTGTTGGGTATTGTTTTAAAAGGATTAGACAACTTACTGAGTCTTCTTTGTGATGCCCATATTGTGGCTGTATGGACATGGGAGAATGCACCAATGTAAACTACACCAAAGAAAAGTAAACTTCTGCTAGCAGCCATGAACTACCAATGGCTCCTCAGCTAAAGGTGAAGCCTCTGGAACCCCTTACCATGAATTATGGAAATTTAACAGGCAGGAAATTATGCAGATAATCACAACTACTGTAAGTTCCTGTGTAAGCAGCTGTTGTGTGATATTTTGATTGCATTCTGATGTTCCCAAAACTGACAATAAAGTTTGATTTGAATCAGAGGGCAGAGCTAGCTACTACATGACCAAAACTAACCATAGAGGTTTTGGAGGACTAAGGACAGATAGACAGGAAGTAGTTGGGTGGATCTTAAAGAGGGTCTCAGCCCCTTTGGATGAAGGAACAAGAGAGATAGGAGGTCACTGATCGCTTCTGTGCCACTTCTCTGATCATTCAGGTTCTTACACTGATATCTGACTCCCACATTTGTATTGAGAAAAAAAATAATAGATAAACACTTCAAGCAGCCATGTCATGTCCAGAACAGAGCAATTCAAGCCATTCTTCCCTCAAGCCCTTATGCTTTCATTTGCTATGATGTTCTCTGAGTCTTGGAGGAGAGAGGAAGGTTGATGCATGCATCCTATGTAGGGGTGAGCACTAACATTCAATTATTCCCAGCACTTTGACCAGTTATGAGCCTCTGTATCAACTACTGTCCACAGCAAAATGAAGCATCTCTAACCATGGATCAGATCAGTACAAATATGTAGATAAACTGTTTAGAAAAAAAAGTGACAGCATGACCACTTAGTAAAACCATGGGATTCTCCTTAGCCACTTTTTTTTAAATAAAATTTACAGTATCATGCATGAATTTTTTTTTCCTGTGAAGCATGCCACAAATGCAATTAGAACATGTTAGTTATCTCCCTAACCATTGTTCAACTTTTGCACTAGTGGGCACATCTTGCTACTGTGGAATAATGCTTTTGTACACTGGTTTAATAAAACACTGATTGGCCAGTAGCCAGGCAGGAAGTATAGGTGGAATAAGCAGACAAGGAGAATTCTGGGAAGAGGAAGGCTGAAGGAAGAGATGCCAGCCCCTCCATCCAGGGAGCAGCATGTAATGGCACACAGGTAAAACCACAGAACACGCTGGGAGGTGGTAGCTCACGCCTTTAATCCCAGCACTTGGGAGGCAGAGGCAGATAGATCTCTGTGAGTTCAAGGCCAGCCTGTGCTACAGGAAAGGCGCAAAGCTGCACAGAGAAACCTTGTCTCGGAAAAAAAAAAGTCACAGAACATGTGACAACATATAGATTAACAGAAATGGGCTGAGTTTAAGTGTAAGAGCAAGTCAGTGGTAGGCCTGAGCTAATGGCTGAGCAGTTTTAATTAATATAAGCCTCTGTGTGTTTACTTGGATCTGAATGGCTGTAGACTGGGTGGGACACAGACAAACTTCAGCTACATCTTGCTTAACAGGTTGTTATTGTAGCATGCAGGGTCAAAACAAATTAATTAATGGGAAAAAAGGATGGACATGAAGTAAAGAGGGGGATGTGCTAGGAAATTTAGTGGAATTTTGAGAGGGTAATTAGGTGGTCAATATGATCAAAACATTGTATATGTTTGTGAATTCATAAAATAATATACTAAGTAATTTAAAAATGAACAAGAACATTTTAAAATTTAAACTATATCTATATTATATGTGGTAAGACAAACTGTTATAATTATTGTACTATTCCAAGGATTTTTATGACTCATGGAAGATACTGTTCTACATTATGGAAAATGATTTAATAGCATGAAAGTAATACAAAGAAGGCTTAGACATGATACATATTAAATGTAATGAATAACATGAATACAAAAGTGGTTTTTGTTCTGTTTCATTTGGTTGATTTCATTTTGAGACTATTTAAATTTGTGTGTATAGGAGAGTCATTTATAATCAGAAAAATCTGTAGATTTAATGTGAGATTTATTGGCATGTAGCATGGTTTTTTGATGTGCCAATGTCTTAAGAGAAATAGCAACAACTGAACACATTACTTGATGTCATTCACAAGATGAATACCTTAGTTAACATTGCTATTTGACCAAAGCAAACTGGGGAGGAAAATATTTATTTGGCTTATGCTTCAACATCACTGATCATGACTGAACGAAGTTAGGGCAGGACCTCAAACAGGGCTGGAATCTGGAAGCAGGAGCTGATGTAGAGGCCTTGGAGGAGTGCTGCTTAAGGGCTTATTTTCCTGGGTTGCCAAACCTGCTTCTTCTTCTTCTTTTTTTGGTGTGTTTAGAGACAGGATTTCGCTGTGTAGCTTTGAAGCCTGTCCTGGATCTAGCTCTGTAGACCAGGTTGGCCTCGAACTCATAGAGATCTGCCTGCCTCTGCCTCCTGAGTTCTGGGATTAAAGGCACGTGCCCCCACTGCCCAGCGCCCTACCTGTGTCTTATACAACCCAGGACCAACAGCCCAGGGGTGGCATGATTCACAATGGGCTGGGTCTTCCTCCATCAACCACTAATTAGAAAATGACTGCCACTGTGAGGGCAATTTCTCAACTGAAGCTCCTCTCTCTCAGATGACTCTGGTTTGTGTCAAGTTGACATAGAAATTAGTCATCACAGTAAGTTTATGGAAAGCAAAATTTAATATTTTGTGACCAATGTACCCAAACATTGTTACCACTTACTTGAAATTCATTGTAATTACTGTATGCCTTTAAGTGGTGGAGTCAAAGAAAAGAGGATTTTTGAAATGTCAGCCCTCTGGTTTCAGGCAGATTAGGAGAGAATGGAATTTTTCCATTCTTTATAACTTTCATTGGGTTTCCAGCCAGTGTTGCCTCTATCTATTATAACGTCAAGTCTTTAGATGGGGTTCCTTCACTTTCTATCTTCTCTGCTTTATGAAGCTGAGGTTCTGAATGAAAAGGGCATGTGTTCTAATGGAATTCTCTCCTGAGGCACATCAAGTCATTTTATACAATGACACACTAAGAAAGGCAATCTATGATGTGTGACTGACTCTAATGCGACTTTTCCATCATTTCATTTGTTTTCCATTAGCCGGGGAAAAAAAGAAGACATAGGAACTACATAGAATTTTTTTCTTGCACTCCATAGGGGTTTTCTAGTATATTAGAATTCTGCTGGAATACAGTATTTCATAAAGCTTATGGAGAAATGCACAGTTAAAAACACTTTTTAACCTTCAGTCTCTACTTGGAATCTTCAAACATTCTTGAAAGTATCTATGTATTTTTAATTCTGAATGTCTCTTAAACTATTTTTGAAGATGAATGTTTTGCTATGACATTAATCAATGCTTTCAAGCATTTTTTTTTGTCGCACAGATTTCACAAACCACTATAGTTCAATTTAAATAAAATAAACTTAAGATAATAGCCCTGATTATAAACATTAAATTGAAAACACTATTTTCAATTACAGTTTTTCTTCTGGTTATAGAATAAACTATCTATTGCAGACATGCAAATATGTTGTTGTCATAAAAATGCCATCATATGATATAACTGTACAATGTGTATAACCTCTTTAGCATAGCTAGGGATTTGTCTTCTTAATGTACTGCCTTTGTTATATTCCTTTCTCAATCCTAAGCTTCACACCAATTTCTTTGCTATTATTTTAATTCAATCAGGAAGCCAATTCTTCTGCCTAATTGTCTATCTGCTCTCCACTTGTCTCGTTCAGATTTCTTCTCATTATTGGGAATATACTCAATGATTCAGCACATGCATTGAGTGCAATGATTCATTTTGATTCTCTAAATGCAGAATTTTTTTCAGGAACAGATGAATAGCCTGAAATGAATGTGATGTAGAAGGATAAAAACACAATAATTGTTTGTTTAATAAGAAGTTTTATGATTCATATTGTATCTGGTAATAAAATTACATATCATTAGAAAAATCAATGTAAAAGGAAAAAAACAAATGATTTTCAGATAGTGGAAATACTTGTGTTCTTTAATGATATATATCGATATGTGCTGCATTTAAAATGTCAATCATGATTGCTGATATTGCTTATATTATCATAAAATAAGATAGAATAAATGAGGTAGAGGGCAAAATGATTTGCATAGATTCTTGAATTCATTTTAGACAGGGTATGAAATGTAATAAAAAAAGCAAGAGAAAATATGGTCATATATTAAATACTGTTACAGTAATATTATACTGCATTATACCATAAAATATCAGTGATAATGGGTATCTGAGGCAAAAATCAGAACTGTGAGTCAGACTGGATTTTCAAAACAAATAGAAGGAAAGAGTAGGAGATCTGTGATTTAAGGAAAAAATAAAAGCACAGTCAGCCAGTCAAGCAGTGATGCCACACACCTTTAATCCCAGCACTGTACTGGGAAGCAGAGACAGGCAGATCTCTATCAGGAGGAGGCCAGCCTGGTCTACAGAATGAGTTCCAGGACAGCCAGAGCTACACAGAGAAATCCTGTCTCCAAAAATAAAATAACAAAACAAAGCAGAACAAAAACAGCACAGTCACTTAAAAAGTTAAAAGTAGTGTTGTGTGTGACTTTTTCTGGGGATATGTAGGTCTCTATTCATAACTGGTGACCATCCAAATAATAGTTCTATCAGTGTCTAACTTGGTGAGATGAGTTTATTGGGATTAATTAGAGGTGGGTGGGCGAGGGGTTACTTAACAACAGCACTCAAAGGTACCTGCGTCACCAAAATACTCATCCCAGCATAGGTAAAAACTCAGGTGCATTCTTGCAGCTCCCTGAAAAATTTCAGGCCAATCATCTGGTCTGTTTTATTCTCCCTATCAGTCCATATTGTTGATGTAAACTTGGGTAGGAGTTTTGTGAATTGTCTGTTGAGAAAATGACTTCATCTAGTTTGCCTGTAGGTAAGTCTTGGGGGCATTTTCTTAATTAATGATTATTGTAAGAGGCCCAGTCCACTGCTAATGTTGTCACCTCTGGTCAGGTGGTCCTCATCTGTGTAAAAAAGCAGTTTGAGCAAATCGTGGGAACTAGCTAAGAAACTGCACTCTTCTATGTCCTCTGCTTCTGTTCCTGCCTTGACTTTCCTCCGTGTTAGAATATTGCCTAAGAGTTGTAAGCTGTAGTAAACCCTTTCCTACTCAAATTGCTTGTGGGCATAAAGTTGTACCACAGCAATCAGAGCCCTAGCGAAGACAGTCACCTCATCAGAACACCATTAGCATAGCAACTTGTACAGATTTCCTTGATATTATGGTAATAAATTTATAGACTACCTTTGAAAAGGAGTAGAAACATTCAGGCAGATGTCATTTAGTATATGGTAGCAGGATAAAAGACTCTGAGACCAGAGGGCATGACATACAAGCTATCAATTGGTGCATGGAGCAGGAACTGGACGATGAAGTAGACAACACTCAATCAAAGAGAAGGAACAGTACTGAAGCTTCTTTTCTGATACACACATCACTGTTTTGTCATAAGGTCCCAATGGTGTGCTGAGGTGGAAGACAGAATATATGGAAGCTCTGAGATTGGAGACTGTATCCATCAATCCATTGACACATCCATGAAGTAAGTGATCAGGAATGGACATGAGGACCAGGCAATTTACTGCCAATATAGGCTTCTGTCTTTTGATTTTTAAGAAAATCTATGTCTAAGTCTGTAGCTAGAGTTTTTCTGGTCCTACCTGGCCCATGGTCAGGACAAATGTCTCTCACCCGGTCCTGTAGCCGCTCAGACCCAACCAAGTAAACACACAGAGACTTGTATTGCTTACAAACTGTATGGCCGTGGCAGGCTTCTTGTTACCTAGTTCTTCTATCTTAAATTAACCTATTTCTATTAATCTATAAGTTGCCACGTGGCTTGTGGCTTACTGGTACCTTACATCTCACTTTTCATGGTGGCGGTTGGCAGCGTCTCTCTGACTCATCAAGGATAAATTCTGAAGTCTCAATATATAATACCACTTTTTCAGCATATTGAGAGTCAGTAACTATGTTGAGAGATTCTGAAAAATCCATTAATACCAACAGAATAGCATAAATGTTTAAGCAGTAGACTCAATTTACATAAAAGAGGCTCTATGCATCACATGGTCTGTCCCAATAAAAAGCAGACATTAGAATGCCATTTTAGCAGTTACAATATTGATATGATCAATATAGCTAATTTTTATACCCATCATATATTTTCATATGTCATCCATATGTAAGAAGCAAAGTACAAAGGCTCTTTTTTTTTAAGTTATGTGCCAACTTCAAAATGACATACTAACTAGACATCAGCATTCAAAAGCTAGGTTGGACAGGACTGACCTTGATATACATGCAGTAGATTTGTTTTCAGAATATAAAATTAAATGGTGATGTCAGCAGTATTACTACTGTTTCTATATTTATGATTAATTACTGGCAGTACAACTCCCAGAAGGAAGGAGATGGATCCAATAGTGATGTAAGCAATTTTCAAAAATGAATTTTTTCCTCCCATCCATGAAATAGTGCTCAATATCATCCATTTTCGTCCATCAAAAGAATATACGGGGTAATTGTATGTGATGTTCAAATAGTACTGTCCAGCTGGTAATGTTGTATGTAAATCATTTCTCCACTCTATAAAACAATACAACTTATAAAAAGTAGGTAACACTGCAGTATGCATCCAAACAATGAAATCCTCATTTATAAATCCATTATTATCTTCATCAGGATCTAGCATAAATACTAGTTTATGCTAGTTTACTGGCTTTGTTGTAACTTTAAATCTTTCTTCAAGGCTTTCTTTTCCAGGTGGATTTCTGAATTTCACATTTTTATCTGTCCATCAAGCAATACCTTTTCTTGTCAAAGCAATTGGCATAGGTATGGGATCAGATTCATTGGCAACCAGAAACAATTCTAATGTATCATTAAATATGCTGTTGGCAATAGCTCCACATGGAGCAATTGGTTTGTCTTCATTTCATCGATAAGGTTCACATTCCTTACCTGGATTAAGCAAAGCACTAAGGTCTCCATTTAACTGGCTATCATCTCGAGAATTCACATAGCAACGATGATTTTGATAGAAATTAGACAGTCCATAATACATAAACACATTGCCCTCAAATGACTGTTCCAGTGTGAAGTTAATGGTACAAACACAAGATGTCACATTTGGAGACAAATATTTATTGCAGGGGCTGGAAGATTCTGTTCCAGTGTCACATTTCAGTACAAATGAAATATCACTATGTAAGACAGTGTGCTATACTTCAGAAAGTATAGGATATTACTTGGAATGTCATGGACTAATAAATAAGGACAATAACTTCAAAATGATCAACATTATTGAAAGTTTATAAAACTAATGAAAGTATACAAAACAGTGAAAAGCATTCTATTTCCATTACTGTCTTCCTTTGACAAATAAAATTTGACGCAAAAAACATATTTCAAAAGTAATATTTTCAGTCTTTTTTTAAAAATGAAAGTGTTTATTGCCCATGATTTTCTTAATAAGAATTCAATTAGTTAAATGCTGTTTTTAATTTGAGATCGTTAGGGATTTCTAGTTATTTCACAACAACCCTCTGTCTCATATCATCACTGTGCTCACTGTCCAAGGCTAATATGGTCTTAGAGCTTAAAAGCCTGTTGTCTTCGTTAGGGTTTCTATTGCTGTGAAGAGACACCATAACCACTACAACTCTTATAAGAAAAATATTTAATTGGGGTAGCTTGCTTACAGTGTCAGGGGTTCAGTCAATTATCATCATGATGGGAGCATGGCCAGCATACAGGCATACATGGTGCTGGAGAAGTAGCTGAGAATCTTACATTTTGCAGGCAATAGGAAATGGTCTGAGTCACAGGGTGGTATCCTGAGCATAGGAAACCTCAAAGCCCACCTCCACAGGGACACACTTCCTCCAACAAGGCTATACTCACTCCAACAAAGCCGCACCTCCTTATCCTGCTACTCCTTATGAGATTATGGGGACCAATTGCATTCAGACTACCACACCTGTCATTGTATTACTATGTTATTGGCCTTCCAAAACTGTTAATCTGATTTAATTGGAACAGGCCTTTAATATGATTTATCTTTTTATTTTGTGTTCAGCTGTAGCCCATTTTGAAATCTGTATCAATCATAGACTACAGCTTGTTAGCAAATTAAACATTTTCTAGGAGACATCCATGAACAGTAAGCAGAATTGATGCACACTGATGCAGGAACTCCTGTAAAGTGAAACAAACTCAGCACACTCAAGCAGCTCTACTCCAACTCTGTTCAGGTGAAACAGAACCTGCCTGGCTACCACTGCAGATGGAAGAGAAGCTTTAGAAAGATGGACAGTGATTCAGATGAGAACTACAGCTTGAGTCTGTCAGTTAACTCCAGGTGAGACAGGCACTTTGGGTGTAAAAGCCTATATTAACATATCTCCAAAGTATACTTTCCTTTTTAGCATCTAATACTTCATGATGAAAGTTCAGCATGTCCATGGGCTTTTCTGCCCACCATTTTAACTTCTTAAGCCTATGTTCTATGACTTTGAATTAAGAATGCCAAATAATATATCTTCCATCTCTCTTATTTGAAGTATGGCACTTATTTGCACATGCCTAGAAATGTTCTTACTTTTTAAGTGCTTTCCTCTGTGAATATGTAATCCTCTTTCAGGAGTCCCATGTTTTCTTGCTTAGAGAGTATTGGTTTGTAAACATCTTCTATGCTTTCCTTATTTGCTACTGGCATTAAATCTTCCCCCCCCCTTTTTTTATTGGCTATGCTTACTTAGGTTTTGTACACATCAAACAGAAACTCATTGCTTAAAGGTAAAAACTATATTCAATGAGTCTTATTTAATCTAGTAATTTAGAAATCCATTATGATTACATTGAAGAGATATATTTTATCTTTACTGAGGTCTTTTTCTTTGCTTGTTTGGTTGATTGGTTGGTATGGAAATGCCAACACCATTGCTTCATTTATGCTACCGTCCCTGAAATACATGCATGAATAATGATTTGGGGGAGTCAAATATTTCTTCTAAGATCTCTACTCTCCTTTAAGTGGAAATAATACAGTAATATTCCTACTTAATATGTTTCTAGATTCTTGGTAGTGACAAGATTTTAAGCATAACTAGTTTGTATAACTGAGAAATAAAATTTGGAATAAAAGATACACAAGGATAATCACAGTAAGAGAATGGTGCTGAATGTTGAAATACCTTCATTTTGCTTCTTTGTAGATTTCAGTGAGTCTATAATAACTGAAAAGATTGTTTTACATGTATGATGTTCTTAGTAAAACCCTTGACAGCATTATCCATGCAAAGTACACAAACTGGAACAAAATGCTGCAGGAGACACATGAACAGACAGAAGGGGAAATTACTCTGACAAAAGGAGGAATGGGAAGATTAACTATGACTTATGATAACTATTCACCTTTGCTATGTGGTCATTCACAATCGAGGCTCCTCTTACCTTCCCATTGTCTGTTCATTGCTTCATTTTCAGTAAGTTCTAGACGTTTTGAAACACCTGCCCTGTTGCTTTATGTAACCATACTTGTTATAAGAAACTCAAATTCCTAAAATAAACCCTTGACCCCTTCTGTAGCCTTTCTCCAGGTTAGCTTCTAATTATCCACCTAATGTCAGCTTTTTGTGCCCATCACCTTGTTGACTTGATCCCATTGTAACCTATAATGAGTTTCTAACCTTCAGTTTTAAGAGGTTTTTTTTTTTTCCCTTGTCTGTTCACCTACAAAAACAAAGCAGGGTATTGTGTTAGTAATTATGTAACTCTATATAGTAGGACTCAAAAATGGGCAAATGTATAACTTAGATAAAAAGGTTTTTTTTTTCCATTTGAGGACTTCTTAAAATTATAATTATTAACAAATCACTGAAAGATGATACATGGCAGGCATTCTTATAATGAGATTTGACATAGACAAAAATGTACAGTTCATTACTGTATAGTTCACATTCCCATTAAAGTGCTGCAATGTATAATTTTCTTATAATTTACAATATAGTAGCTTACTTTTATATGGAAATTAAGAAAATAACGTATAGGACTTTGAAATATTAAGCTGGGACATTTGCAAGGACAATGAAAGAGTTCATTTGCCAACGCTTCTCAAATAAATATGTAGAGGAACTCCAGAGCAAAGGGACTGTTATTGGTGGCTGAATGCCTTGAGGGGTGCATGCATAATATGGTTTCAATAGCCTGCACTGACTTTCACATGACCTACAGTTTCCCTGTGAGTGCTTTATGTAAATGTGCTTCCCATGCCTATGATGTTTTGTCCTGTATTAGAGGTAGACACAGGGATTTTTTCAATTACATATTTACAGTGTGATAGACACAGACTTTAAACAAGTCCCAAGGACACATTTATTATAGGGTTTATTTTACACACTTTTGTATTTCTTTATTTGCCTCGGGGTTCCATTTTTCTCCCTGTGTCCTTTTTAATAATTAGTGCTGTAAAAAGAATATGATGAAATGATGGTGATATTAAGCTCAAGTGGGTTATTTTTATGTTTTGTTTTGTTTTGTTTTGTTTTTTTTTGAATTTATTTTATTTTATTTTACAATATAATTCAACTTTACATATCAGCCATAGCCCGTCCCGCCCCCCTCCCCCCTGCCCGCCCCCCTCCCCCCGGCCCACCCCCCATTTCTATCTCCTCAAGGGCAAAGACTCCCCCGAGGATTGAGATCAACCTGGTGGACTCAGCCCAGGCAGGTCTAGTCCCCTCCTCCCAGGCTGAGCCTAGGGTCTCTACTAAGACCCAGGTTTCAAACAGTCAATTCATGTACTGAGCACAGGGCCCGGTTCAAATGCCTGTATGCCTCTTAAACAGATCAAGCCAATCAACTGTCTCATCCATTCAAAGGGCCTGATCCAGTTGGGGGCCCCTCAGCCATTGGTTCACAGTTCATGTGTTTCTATT
This sequence comes from Peromyscus attwateri, assembly GCA_902168425.1. Lineage (NCBI taxonomy): Eukaryota > Metazoa > Chordata > Mammalia > Rodentia > Cricetidae > Peromyscus > Peromyscus attwateri. The sequence goes on from CABHPP010141042.1 coordinate 11,555, forward strand.
CGTTTGGCCATTTGTCCCTGTATTCCATCCATCCCTGGTCCCAACAACTCTTGATCACATAAACCCTCCTCCTTCTTGCCTATTGGACTCCCGGAGCTCCACCCAGGGCCTGACCGTGGATATCTGCATCTAGTTCCCTCTGTTACTGGATGGGGTTTCTAGCACGACAATTAGGGTGTTTGGCCATCTTATCACCAGGGTAGGTCAAATCAGGCTATTTCTTGACTATTGCCAGCAGTTTATTGTGGGGGCATCTTTGTGGATTTCTGTGGGCCTCTCCAGCACTTTGCTTCTTCCTATTCTCATGTGGTCTTCATTTATCATGAACATTCCTTATGTTCCCTCTCTGTTCTTGATCCAGTTGGGATCTCCTGCTTCCCCAAGCTCTCTTTCTCTCGCCCCTCGCCCCTCATTATGTCCAGATTGTTCATGTAGATCTCATCCATTTCTCTGTCATTGGGCGATCCCCGTGTCTTTCTTGGGGTCCTGTTATCCAGGTAGCCTCCCTGGTGTTGCGAGTAGCTGTCCAGTCATCCTTGTTCCACAGCTAGTATTCTCCTATGAGTGGGTACATACCATGTTTGTCTTTCTGAGTCTGGGTTACCTCACTCAGGAGGATTTTTTCTAGATCCCTCCATTTGCCTGCAAACCTCATGATGTCATTGTTTTTCTCTGCTGAGTAGTATTCCATTGTATATATGTACCACAGTTTGTTTATCCATTCTTCGGTTGAAGGGCATCTAGGTTGTTTCCAGGTTCTGGCTATTACAAATAATGCTGATATGAACATAGCTGAGCAAGTGCCCTTGTGGTATGATTGAGCATTCCTTGGGTATATGCCCAAGAGTGGTATAGCTGGATCTTGGGGGAGATTGATTCCCAATTTTCTAAGATAGCACCATATTGATTTCCACAGTGGCTTGTACAGCCACTTTGGATATCAGTAGAGTGGTTCCTCAGAAAGATGGGAATTGATCCAGCTATACCTCTCACGTATAAATGTAAATGAATCTTCATCCTTCCACAAAGACACTTGCTCAGCCATATTTATTGCTGATTTATTCTTAATAACCATAAATTGAAAACAACTTAGATGGTCTTCAACAAAAGGATAAAGAAAATGTGATAATTTACACAATGGAGTATTGCACATCTCATTAAAAAATGACAGGATTATATAGATGTAAGTAGAAAAAAAATCATCCTGAATGAGGTAACCTAGACCCCAAAACATAAATATGATATGTGTTGGCTTACATATGGATATTAGTCACTAAATAAATAATAACCAGGCTACAATCTGTAGACACGGGGAAGTTAGACATAGAAGAAGGGACTGGGGAGGCACATGGGTCTCCCTGGGTGGGCAAATTTTTATTAGATTTTCATGTGTCAATTGGAGTGGGGCAGGAATGGGAGCATCAGTTGGGGAGGCAGGAAACATAAGATTGCGGGAAAGAACGTGTGGAGCAGCAGCTAGATTGAGGAGTGAGCATTTGAGGGGTGATATTAAAACCTAGTTCAGTAAAAACTTTCTATCATATGTGAAGCCCATCCTAAAGATACCTCCAAATATTGAGATAGACAAAACCCCTACTGGTCATCTTTTGTCACCAAATGATGCTTCTGGTACAAGTACTGGGTTTCATCTGATTTTATTTTAGCAAAAAGAATCCCATAGAAATCCCCAAACAATGCAGGCTGCTGCAGAGACAATAGGTTGCTCTCCACAGAAAGGATATCAAGGCCCCATTGGTGAAGACAACACCCACACACTGAATGAACAGGAAGAGGTCAACAATGGTCCCTACATAGAACTTTCACCCCCATATTCTAGGGTCTGTGACACAGAATGGTACTCTGCAGGCTACCAAAAAAGAAACATAGACACCAGCACAACCATAAAACCTTTGATCTACTGTTTGTTACCCTACAAAATATACTAGGGTGATGGTAGCCCAAACCTTGCTGGAGTAAACAACAGATGTGTGATTTGACTTAAGGCCCACTCCATGAGATGGAACCCATACCTGACACTGCTTGGGTGACCAAGTACCAAACTAGATAGCCCTGTGATCTAGGGAAAAACCAAATACTACTGTAGCCAATTTTTTAAAATGGTCTTATTAAATAAAAAAAAACACGGAGCCAAGTATAGGGGTGAAAGCCTTAGAGAGACAGCGAAAGCCATCAGCCAACCTTACCTCACCAAATCTGCAGCTTCTAAAATGCGAGTTACTTCCTGTCTACCTATGCCTTTATTGCCTTGCTGTTCTGCCTTCTCATTGGCTATTTTACCCCAGCTACCTCACTTCCTCTTCCTACACAGCTTTGTTACATTCTGTCTGTCTGTACAGACCTCCGGACCTCTATGATGGGTACTGAAATTAAAGGTGTGTGTCACTACCTTTGACTCTGTTCTCTAGTGTGGCCTTGAACACACTGAGATCCTGCCTGATAAATGATAGGATTAAGGGGGTGTGCTACCACTGCCTGACTTCTTTGTTTACTTTTAATGGCTTTCTTTTTCCTCTGATTCTCTAGACAAGCTTTATTTATCAAAGCACAAATAAAGTATCACCATATCTCAGCATAAATAAAATATCATCACATACTACTAGTTAAAAAAAAGTAATAATAAATTGACTCCTAATGACCTTCTGCTATACTCATGGATCAGTGCCTTATTCAGCCATCATCAGAGAAGCTACTTCCCATAGCATGTAGGAATAAATACAGAGATCTGCAGCCCGAAATTACACACAGAAAGAATTCTTCGAACACAGAGCTCTAAATGAGATGTCTCTAAAAATTCCCTCCACTCAGAGTGGAGGGAACCCTGCAGAAGAGGAATCAGAAGGGTTGGGGAAAACAGGGGGAATGAAGGACACCGAAAGCACTAGGCCCTATAAAACTGAGTAAAACTCATATGAACTGAAGTGGTAGATACTGAGCCTACATGGATGTGCACCAGGTCCTCTGTGTATATATATATATATATATATATATATATATATATATATATATATATCATAGTTTTCAGTTTAGTACTTTTATGGGCCTCCTGAAATTGTGAATGAGTGGGTACCTGATTCTTGTGCATTCTCTTGAGGCTTTTTTATTTTCCTGTTGGCTGGGTCTGTGCAACTTCAATATGATGACTTTTGTTTTATCTTACTATGTTTTATTTTGTTATGTTTTGTTGTTATCTTTTAGAAGCCTGTTCTATAATGAGAGACAGAAAGAGTGTGGATCTGCATAGCCGAAGAGGTAGGGCGCACTGGGAGAAATAGAGATAGGGGAAACTGGATTTAGATTACATTGTATGAGAAAAGATTTAATGTTTAGTAAAAAGGACAAAAAGTAATGTGTGTGTGAAGTTAAACCTGAATAATAGTCAAAAGTATATTCTTATGAAAAAATATGGTTTACTCATAAGCAATGCTAAATTAAATAAAAAATAAAAGTTCTTAAATATATCCCAGGTAGGCTTTGATATCCTGATATGCTACAGCCAACAGAGTGATGGTATTACAGATATAAACCACCATGAAGATTTTAACTTTTTTAATATGACCATTTGAATTTATGATTATCATTGCTGTGATGAAATGTTCCAACAAAGGCATGTTAAGGGAAAGAAGTTTTTTTCTAGCTTAACCATCTATCACAGCAAAGAAGAAGGCAACAAGAGCTTGAAGTAGCTGGTCACATAACATCCGTAATCAGGAATAGAGAAGGATGCATTTAATGTTAGTGCTCAGCTTACTTTTTCAATTTCATACAGTTCAAGATGCCCTGCCCAGGCAGTAGTGCATTCTACAAACTTTACTGTAACCAAGATTACTCCTCGTCGACCTGCCCAAAGGCTGGAGTCCCAGGTGATTCTAACATCTGTCAATTTAATAATTAGCACTAAGCACACACACTGGAAACATTTTCCTCTGACAATGAAACTTGCCAGTCTTTTTATTATTAACCTGCTGTCATCATAAACTGACTCATCAGTGAGTTAAAATGTGTTATGGTTTAAGGCTGTAGCAAAACTAGTATAGTAGAGTACTACAGATTCAGGGCATGGTCTTATAAACAAGTAGTTTTTTTTTTTTTTGGTTTTTCGAGACAGGGTTTCTCTGTGTAGCTTTGCGCCTTTCCTGGAACTCACTTGGTAGCCCAGGCTGGCCTCGAACTCACAGAGATCCGCCGGGCTCTGCCTCCCGAATGCTGGGATTAAAGGCGTGCGCCACCACCGCCTGGCGTAGTTTTTTTTTTTTAGTGTTTCTAGAAATGACAATCAGCAACTCATAATTTATAACTACATTTTATGAAGAATGTAGCATTTTAATATCTTTCTGAATAAAATATTGTAGTTAATTGACACTAAATCTCCATTATTTAGATGATGTGTTGTAATTTCATGTAAATTGCAAAAAAGATGACTGCCGCCACTTAAATTGTATTAGAATGCTTTGTTGCGGCTTATGTGTATATTTCTCTGACATATTTAAAGCAGTTTAGTTTGTGCAAAGATATACAAATATATATGAAATAAATTATTCCTGAAAAGCATGTATGGCATTTATATTTCTGAGTGAATTCCTTAATTTACACTAGGTTAATTTTTTACTGATTGTCTTTAGGGTTTCTGTTGCTGTGAAGAGACACCATGGCCACAGCAACTCTTTTTTTAATTAATTTTTTAAATTGTATTTTCCATAAAAAACACAGTTTCTCCTTCCTCCTTTCCTCTCCTTCCCTCCCCTCACCTCCTTTCCATCCCCTCAATCCACTCCTCCAAAAAGTAAGGCTTCCCTTGCGAGCTAACAAAACATCCCAAGGGCTACCACAAGTTGAGGCAGGATCAAGCTCTGCCCCTCTACATCAAGGCACAGCAAGGCATCCCACCATAGGGAACAGGTTCCAAAAAGCCAGCTCATGTGCCAGTGACAGAACCTGGTCCCATTGCTAGGAACCCCACAAAGAGACCAAGCCACACAACTGTCACCCACATGCAGAGGGCCTAAGTTGGTTCCATGTAGGATCCCTAGCTGTTGGTAAAGTGTCTGTGAGCTTCCACAAACTTGGGTTTACCCCACATGATCCTGACCCCCCACTGCTTATATAATCCTTCCTCCCTCTCTTCATTGATTTACTTGATTCCCAGAGCTTAGCCCAGTGCTTGGCTGTGGATCATTGCATCTGTTTCCATTAGTTACTGGGTCAAGGTTCTATGATAACAATTAGGGTAATCACCTATCTGATTATAGGAGAATGCTAGTACAGGCACCCTCTCCACTATTGCTAGGAGTCTTAGCTGGGGTTATCCTTGTGGATTCCTGGGAGTTTCCCTGGTACCGGGTCTCTCCCTGACCCTATAATGAATGGCCCCCACTATCAAGACATCTCTTTTACTGCTCTCCCTCTCTGTCCCTCCCTCAACTCTACCGTCTCTATCCTTCATGTTACCTTCCCCTGTCTTCTCCCCACCACCCCAATTTACTCAGGAGATTTCATCTATTTCCCCTTCCCAGAACAATTAATGCATCCCTCTTAGGGTCCTCCTTGTTATCTAGTTTCTCTAGGGCTGTGCATTGTAGCCTGGTTATCCTTTGCTTTATATCTACTATCCACTTATGAGTCTTATGAGTGAGTACATACAATGTTTGTCTTTCTGGGTCTGGGTTACCTCACTCAGGATGATTTTTTTTAAGTTCCGTCCATTTGCCTGCAAATTTCATGATGTCATTTTTTTTAACCACTAAGTAATGACTATTATAAATAATGGTGCTATAAATATAGTTGAGCAAGTGTCCTTGGACCACAGCAACTCTTATAAAGAAACACATTCAATTGAGGCTAGTTTAGAGTTCAGAAGTTTAGTCCATTATGATCATGGTGGGAAGCACGGCAACATGTAGGCATACGTGGTGCTAGAGAGGTAGCTGAGAGTTTTCCATCTGCATCAGCAGGGATAAACTTCCTTCAACAAGGCCACACCTCCCAATTTTGCCACTTCTTATGGGCCTATGGGGGCCATTTTCTTTTTTTTATTATTTAGAAATTTTTTATTCATTTTACATACCAACAACAGATCCCCTTCCCTCCCTCCTCCCACCCCCAGCCTTCCCCCATTTTTCCCAACCCCCATTCCCACATCCTCCAAGGCAAGGCCTCCTGTGGGAAGTCAGCAGAGCCTGATACACTCAGTTGAGGCAGGTCCAAGCCCCTCCCCCTGCACCAAGGCTGTGTAAGTGTCACACCATAGGCAGTGGGCCCAAAAAGCCCTCTCATGCCCTAGGGATGGGTCCTAATCCCACTGCTAGGGGACTCCTTAAGCAGATGAGCAACATAACTGTCTCACCTATGCAGAGGACCTAATCCAGTCCCATGGAGGCTCCACAGCAATTGGTCCACAGTTAATGAGTTCCCACATTCACACCACCACACTGATGTATAAAATATGACATTTTCATAAATATATACAATGGGCAATTTAAATTTTTTGTTTCACCTTATTTTGTTTCCCAGTATTTTCATCAAATCCAGAGCTTTGCACATACTAGGCTTGTTTTCCACTATGGTACAATATTCTAAAACTTTGCAATATTTAAATCATGATGAACTGTTACTTTCTCTAACATTGTTTGTTATAATGAAAATGTCAAAAACCTCTTCTATACTTTTGAAATATGTAGCACATTATTGCTATCTATAGAAATCTAACTGTTCAATTTAATCTCTTTTCCTGCATTTGCCCATTTTGTGTCCATTGATGAAGTGCTTATCCATCTCCCTTCCATCTGTCTCCCTCCTGTAGCCTTATTTTCCCAAACTCTGGAAACCACTACCTTTCTCCAAACTTTTAGAAATCCACCGTTTTGTACAGGATGTGTATGTGAGGCCAGGTAGTTCTTGTGTTTCCGTGCCAGGTTAATTTCAATTAGTGTAATGATTTTGGGTTATATCTAAGTTTTCAAATGACTGGATTCTGTTCATTATGTATACATAGGGCATTTTGTTTTTCCATCAATTGATGTACAATTAAATTATCTCCATTTCTTTACTGTCTTGAAAATCATTGCAAGAAACATGAGAGTGCAGATGTCTCTTTTTTGCACTGACTCCATTTTCTCTGGATGATCTGTAGTAGATATGCTGGACTATATAGTAGTTCTGTTTTTAATTATTTTGAGAAAAATCCAAACTGTTCTCCACAACAGTTGAACAGATTTACATTTTCTTCAACAATGTACAAGGCCTCCTTTCTACCTCAACCAGCACTCATTGCCTTTCATCTATTTGGTGAGACTGTCTTCCAGGACAAAGATAATACTTCACTGCTGTTTACAGCTGTATGTTAATGAGGTTTAGTGATGCAAAGCACTCACTGTTCATCTACAAGTTGATCATTTGAGTAATGTCTATTTGTACTGACTTTAAAAAGTACAGATTATTTCTTTTGAATATTAAGTTGTCAGTGTTCTTTATATCATAGAGATATCAAAGCCTTTTAAAATGTGGAGTTTGCAAATACTATCATTTTTGTCTCCACTCATTTTATGTTTTTCTTTGCTGGGCAAAATATATTAAGTAATAATGTTATACTCTCAAAAATAAAAAAAAATAATTAAAAATATCACTCCATTTCTCTAGTTTGGTTTTGGACTATGGTCAAAATATTTTGACACATTTCAAACTCTTGGATTGTCTTTCTGGTATTCTTTCATAGTAACTTTGTATTTCAAGCAGTATATTTAAATCTTACTGTCGATATACCCATACTACTCAAATCCATCTACATATTCAATTTTATCCCTGCCAATATATCAGTGACAATTCATTACAGTTATAGAAATTCAAACTTTAAATGTATATAGAACAACAACAACAACAACAAAAAACCCTTAATGTTCTAAGTCACCTTGACTGAAAAGCAAACTAGGAAGTGTTGGTTAAATGGCGCTCTGCTCCTGGCTGGCTCCGCCCTCAGCACCATGCTGGCAGAGGAGAGTGCTGGTCTGGTCGGAAGAATCACAGACATGGTTACCTTTTTAGAGCTTTATTGGGAGGGGGGAGAGAGAGAGGGAGAGAGAGAGAGGGAGAGAGAGAGAGGAAGAGAGAGGAAGAGAGAGGACAGACGGAAGGAAGGAGCGGAAAGGAAAGAGAGGGTCACACAGAGGGCCCACCTGCTTTTTAGGCTGGGATGCTGTCACAGGCTGATGACGTAATTAAGGACTGAATCCTTACATCCCAGACTTTTGCTTATTATTAAAAAAAAACAAAAAAAAAACAGGTAGATGGAATAGAGGCGTTGTCCCTCTCAAAAACTGCTTCCAGCTGACAATTGGACGTCAATTGGCTCTTGGGGGAGTCTTCCGATGTAGACAGGTGTTGTAGGTGTTGTGGGATGCTGTCTGTCATCTGTTTGCTCTGAAGACATGTATCTCTCTTGGCTGTGGCTGGGAAATTTCTGTTTGACAAGATGCTGGTGACACAGAAAAAAAAAACTTAGAGAGATAAAAGAATCATTATTATTTTATGTTGACATTTATCTGAGGTAGATCCGGCCTGTCCCTATGGATTTTGAACCATGTTAAGCTTTATCAGAGACAGATTATTTTAAAGCACCTGTTTCCTTTATTAGTTTGGCATCCAGGAGACAGGTGATCAATTGTTAAAAGCATCTCACAGTACTAGATGTTTATATTAAAGTCTTTTTATAGCGCCCAGACGCTTTTGGGTCTGGGGGTGTAAATACCTTTTAGTTGTTATAGTTTCTCACTTGATGATCTCTGGACTCCAGTTCTGTAGTGGTCCTGTGTCATTGGCTGAACAGTGAGTTACAACAGGGAACTGGGAAGAGTGGTGCATGAGAATTTATTTTTTGGAATTAGGGACAAGGCAAAGATCAGGGCCCTGTCTGTATGCACGTGAGAAACACAGGCAGTGGATCTGGAGTAAAGCAATGAGCTCTTATTTTAGGTGGAAATCTTTTTTCATTAAGTAACTCTGAAAGTGCAATTAAATCTGGTGAGGTGGTAAGGCTGTCCTCTGTACCCAACAATAAAGGAGAGGTGGCATCCCAAATCTCCCAGGACTGAGTCAGTGGCTCTGGTGTCCAGAAGGAAAAAACCAGATTGCTCCCCTGCTGCGTTCTGGGTTCCCTGCCATGTCTGTACCCAAGCCTAGGTCTGCTGGAGGTCTTAGCTTGATGTACCCATGCATCTTGGTGCCTGGGGGCAGTCAGCTGACTCTTTGTCTTACTAGGCGGCACTTTTAACAAGGCTGTTGATGGCCTGGCAGGGCATTTGCTAGCCCGTGGCCTTTTTCTCACTTAAAACAGGGACCCAACAGCTTTTGGGAGTCAGTGAGTGCCAGCACTTGGCAATTTTGTTTTCGGGCTTTTATCTCTTCCCCGGCACACCTTAAATGCCACAGATGACTCTCTTGCCTGTGAGGTCAGGAGCCTTGCTCTCCAGATGCTTAAGTTTTAGTCGGGGAGTTCTGGGAAACAAGAGACAGATTTTACTCCATGTCTTAAATTTTTTTTTCCTGATGATTGGTGGCTTAAGGACAGCTTTTGGATGATCTTCCAGGAGGGAGACTATAAACTGATCCTTTTGGAAGACTTGTCTGAGGCTATAAGCTGATTTTTGGCTTAAGAGCTATCCTGACTACTGTAAACTTATTTGTATGGCTCTTAGCCACTTCCAGCCCCGTCTGTGTTTCTCAAGGCAGTTTGAGAATGAGTGGGTGGAGTTAAGGTGAGTTAGGGCGAGTCGTAGAAACCACCCAAGCCCACCCATTCAAGCCTGCCCACTGCAGGCGGAAGTCAGACAGAAAAGGTTGCACGTGGCAGATGCAGAAGTGGGAAGGAGAAGGGTTTAGAACTTTAGCAGAAAGCTTGGGGATAAAGTAACTCTTATTTGCCTGTTCGCTGGCAGAAGTTCCCACGAAGCTGTTATGTGGCCAGGTTTACTCTGTGCCTGCCCCTATCTGCCAATGTAGGTGGTAAATGTATCATATCTGCCCCTTTGTCTCATGGCTGTAACTGAGAGAAAAATGAAAAATTAAAATAACAAACTGGGATCAGACTACAATCTTGGGCGTCCCCAAAGAGTGGAGAGAGATCCATGAATCAGCTCAAGTCACCATTCCTATTTGTCAAGGGAAGGTGAGGGCTCGGCTGTACTGCAGTTGGTCCACTGTTGAACCCTAGACACCATTTACTTCCTCGTCAGGATCGAAAATGTGCTTGCCATTGCCAGTACAGCCCGAGGACAACCCTCGGGGTGTCTGTCACAAAGAATATAGCTCAGACTACAGCCGCGAGAATGGCAGACTCATGGGGGTCCAGTGGAGGCAGTGAGGGATGAGAGTGCACTTGAGGTCTCGATGGATGGGGGAAGAGGTGGCAGGTGGCAGGCAGCAGCAGTCACAGCAGGTCCTTTGTGGTATATCCAAGTCACGGCATCAATGTTGGATAAATGGTGATCTGCTCCTGGCTGGCCGCCACCCTCAGCGGCCATGCTGGTGGAGGAGAGTGCTGGTCGGAAGAATCACAGCCATGGTTACATTTTTAGAGCTTTATTGGGAGGAGGGGGGAGAGAGAGGGAGAGAGAGGGAGAGAGAGGGAGAGAGAGAGAGAGAGAGAGAGAGAGAGAGAGAGAGAGAGAGAGAGGACAGACAGAAGGAAGGAGTGGAAAGGAAAGAGAAGGGCACACAGAGGGCCCACTTGCTTTTTAGGCTGGGACGCTGTTGCAGGCTGATGATGTAATTAAGGACTGAATCCTTACAGGAAGTATTATAGATAATGTCATCAAACTGTACCACTGAACATCAGAAAACAATCAGCATAAGAAATAAAACAAATAAAAGGAACAAAATCCACAACAGAGAATAAAACATATCTATGTCCCACCCATTCAGAGTCATATGGCTTTTGCCAAAGACATTAAACACATGTACTTAAGAAAGATTGCCTCTTTAGTAAGTGAGACTGTGAAAAGTATATGTCGGCTTGAAGGGGAGTGAAACTGAAATACAAACTTTCCATAGTTACAAAAATCCTTTTAATAGTAGTCAGAAGTTTTTCTGTATCCTGCCTGACCTGTGGTTGGGACAAATCTCTCACCCATAGTCCCACAGCCTTTTATAAAATAATCCCACAGAGGCTTAATATTATTTATTATTTATAACAGCTCAGCCATTAGCTCAGGATTATAACTGACTAGCTCTTGCACTTAAATTAACCCATAATACTTATCTATATTTAGCCATGTGGCTTGGTACCTTTTTTCAGTTCTGCCTTCACATCTTGCTTCCTTTGTGTCTGACTGGTGGCTTCACACTCAATCCTTTCTCTTCCCAGAATTCTTGTCTGTTTACCCCACCTATACTTCCTGCCTGGCTACTGGCCAATCAACGTTTTATTTATCAACCAATCAGAGCAACATGTATTTACACCACACAGAAAGATATCCCACAGCACTTCCCCTTTTCTGTCAAATCAAAAAGGAAGGCTTTAACTTTAACATAGTAAAATTACATATAATAGAACAGTTATCAAGCAAGAATTACAACTACAATATCTAGTCTATTTATATTTGGCAAAATTAAAGAAAATATTCTATTTATCCTATTTGTGAGTCTAAAATTTCATATCTAATTTATCTTTTATCATAACCAAGGAAAATTATAATTATAACTATCTAGTCTTCAACTACATCAAAGACCTCAGAAGGATATAATATTACCTAAGTAAACAGGAAATGCATTGTAACTAACTTCAAAATTCTGGAAAGTGATAGGGCAATGTTTTTCTGTATGCTGTGAAAATATGTTGCTCTTATTGGATGATAAATAAAGCCGTTTGGCCTATGGCAAGGCAGCTTAGGGACAGGTGGGAAATTGAAAGAAAGAGACAGGAAGAAGGTGAAGGGAGACACCATCAAGCCTCCCAAGGAGCAACATGTAATGGGATGCAGGTAAAGACACAGAACATGTGGCAACACATAGATTAATAGTTATGGCCTAATTTAAGATATAAGAGCTAGGTGGCAAAAGGCTTGAGCCATGGCCATGCAGTTATAATTAATATAAGCCTCTGTGTGTTTACTTGGGGGCATGCGAGTGGGAGAGATTTGTCCTGACCACTGGCAGGTCGGGACAAAGGAAATCTTCCAACTACAAATAAGTTGTACTAATAGCTGATTCTGATATTTTAGAGCAAACATCTTCTATTACATTCAGGAGACGTTTACTACCTTATTTCTGAACAGGATAGTACTTCTTTGTTGTCATCAGGATTTTCTTCAAGTCAAGAATGAGTGAATACACACGATCATCAGTGTTTCAGGTTCATAGTCTACCAAATCCATATTAGTTTTGACCAACAACAATTTTAAGAAATTAAAGAAAAAAAATCATCAAATAAGGCAACATGCACAGCAGTGTAGCCTGGAGGCTTCATGCACAAAAGCACAGCAGCCGCTGTCATTGTCACCAAACAGGGAGTACTTTGTGTTGAAAGACAAGCTGGCTGATTATAACAGCGGTGATGCTAAGACACCAAGGTCCTCTGCTCCTCTGCTTAAGTATCTGCTTGCTCTTAGGGTGTCCAGTCCTAAGCAGTGAGCCCTAAACACATGGACACATCAGCAACACTAAATGGACTCAACAGTAGTGCATGCATTCTTTCTCTCTCTCTCTCTCTCTCTCTCTCTCTCTCTCTCTCTCTGTAACAATAATGTAAAAATAGGTCATGAATTTGGAGGGAATGAGAAAGGACTAGGAGGAATTATGGGAAGGGGTGTCAAAATGATGTAAATACAGTCAGTATTCATGGAAAAAAATTCCCCTCAATAGAATTTCAATTTAAGAAAAATCTTTAAAATATATGCTTGTTAAATTTCACCTAAGGGGTGTGTATCTCAGATGACTTAGTGGTGCAGTAGCTTATAAATTCATGTTTTATTAAAATAATGCAAGGAATTTTTGGAAGTTAGACACATTATCTAGTCAACTCTCCATATGTGGCAACTTTGGTAGGATGCTTATTTGTCTTTAATTGGGTACATGTTTTCTATTGCATGTTTCTTCAAGATTTTTTCTTACAGATAAATATTGCTCTACATGTTCTTAAAATTAACATTGAAGTAATTTAGAGACTGTCAACCTTCTCTGATATCTTTGCCATTGTTTGTCTTATATCTGCATTCTGAATAGAACTGAAATGCATGTTTTTAGGATACTGTATTTTCTAATAATTTTACTTTGGTGTTTCTTCATCTATATCCAACTTGAGTCTTAATTTCTGGAGAGATCAAACATATTTTATATTTGTCCATTTTTACTCATAACCTCTGTGACTTAATTTTCTGTTGTGATTAAATACCATATTCAGAATTAACTTCTGGAAGGAAGAATTTACACGTGTGTGTGTGTGTGTGTGTGTGTGTGTGTGTGTGTGTGTGTATGTGTGTGTGTGTGTGTGTGTGTGTGTGTGTGTAAACTCTTCCTTCCAGAAGTTAATTCTGTATATATATATGTGTGTGTGTATGCCTATATACTATATATGTATGCATATATATGTATATGTATGTATGTATATGTGTGTACTTATATATATATAAAGCAGAAACAAAAAAACAGAACATCGAGTTACCATAAAACACTGCTTTTTTGCCAGTACTCATTAAACCATTAGACAAAATACCTGCAACTATCCAGGTCATCCATGAAGGACTTTACTTTGCCCAGCCTTGTGTATCAGCACTCCCTGTAGACAAAGAATCGATGTATGCCAGGATACTTATATGCCATGGTAGATTCTCTTTGGTCTTGAAGTATAGTGCAGAATCTCAGAAATGACAGATAATTTAAATTCCAGCTTCCCCCCCACAAGGAAGCTCATGATGTATAATTACAAAAAGATAACATTCAGATTTGCTATTATGTTTCATGTATACATTCTAAATATTAAAACAAGGTTCACCAGCCTTTCTTTGAAACTTTTTTGCCAAAATCTGCAGCTATGAAAGGTTGTTTTTAATTCAGGGCTCAGTTAAGATACATATCTAACACAATCATGTATTACCCTTGCATTAATTTGATGAAATAAATGCTTTTATATTTACAAGTTACTAAATATTATTTCCCCCAATCACTTTAAAATTCTGCAACTAGTTGTTTCATTGGAAAACAATTTATAATGCAACTGGGCATACTATATTTGAGAAGTATTTTAGTTTATTTTTCTTTCTTTCTACCTGTCTCCTTGTCTTCACAGTAAAATGCCACATGCCAATGTTCAATAATAAAATTAGCAGTTAGTGCTTTGTTTATCCATAGGTTTACAATTTTCATCTCTTAAACTAGTGGGGATTTTGATTTAGTGCCTTCTAGGCTTCTCTAAGTAGTGGATATCCATGTGAATGATATCTGTAATCTCTCAGAGAACAGTGGAAAAACAGGCAATTTCAAGTTCCCAAGATCTGAAGCCCCATCCCCTTTGAAACAATGATATCTAAACAAATAACTTCAAACTGTTTAGTACATGTAAGTTCAAGGTACTCATGAAAAGGAATGATCCACTTCATTTCTTCAGTACACTGAAAACTTTTGTTTTGCAGTGTGTTTTGTTGAACAAAGTAATGGTCTAACAGTAACTGGCAATCCTGCTAGCTGCACAGCTGCTATGGGCTAACTAACTACTTTTTTTTTCCATTTGTATTCAGTTTACTAACAATTTTGTAGTGAAGGATATAGAGAGAAAGTATACAAATTCACGGGTGAATATGTATGTGATCTTTTGATCTAAGACATGTTTAAGGTAACAAATATATTAATGGAGATATCACCATGCCTTTAAATGGGTAGATACTGTGATTAGTGTGAGGATACAGCAGAAATAGATCCTTCTATTTAGGAAATATTAGTCTAAAACAGTGACCATATTGACAGTACCAGTGTAAATTTTCTCCAAATTGAGCTGAGAGAACAACTGGCCACCTCCATTGAAAATTCTTGCCACTATTGCAGCAGGGGGCGTATATTTTCTAGAATATTTATGTTGTTGAACAGAGGGTTCAGTGCTGAGAAAAACCAGTGGTGTCTTTTCGCCCCAGCAGGCACCTTAGTACATTCAAGAACTATGAAAGCTGAACAGAGGGGAGAGAGTTTCAACAATTTTAGTGAGCATGGAAATGCAGATTAAACTACTTTAAGATTCCAATTCACCCTGTCAGACCAGTCATTAACAGGAATACAAATACCAAAAGAAAAAAAATGCTGAGAGTTCCACATCTGGATCCACAGGCAGCGGGAAGAGACAGAGACAGTGGCCTGACTTGAGCATCTGAGACCCCAGAGCCCACCCTTAGTGACACACTTCCTCCAATAAAACTACTCCGACTCCATAAAGGCCACACCACCCAATAATGCCAGTCTCTATGAGCCTATAGGTCATTTTCATTCAAAGTCTTTTTGTTGTTAAATTTGAGGTCACAAATATTTGAAGTCATTAATGAAAGGTATATAATTATTGTTGTGGTTTTATTGTTTTGTGGTGTTTGTTTTCTCAGTCTTACTTTGCATATCAGCTAATTGTAGCATCATTTTCTCCCTGTGGCCTCTGGTATATGTTTATCCATTTCTTCACTATAAAATATTCTTTCCAGCTTTCTCTGTAGGAATAGTTTGGTGGGAATGAATTGTTTTAGCCTATTTTAATCATGGAAAGTTTTTATTTATCCTTCAGGTATACCAGATAGCTTTGCTAGCTGTAGTAATCTGAGCTGGCAAATGTAGCCTTTTATCATTTAAAGTACACTGTTCTAGGCTCTTTTGGCTTTTAAAATTTCCATTCAAGAATTACTTGCTGTTCTATTGGGCTTGTCTTTATACATAACTTGTGACTTCATTTCTGCAACTTTCAATACCCTTTCTTTGTTCTGTGTATTTAGTGTTTTAACTATAGTATTGTGCGGGGAATTTCTTTTCTGGTAATGCTTCCTTGGTGTTCTCTGGGCCTGTTCTAACTGAATTGACATCTTCTCCAGATTTGAAGAAATTTCTGCGTGAATTTGCTTAAGATCTGTTCTGTGCCTTTGATTTGTAACACAGTTCCTGTGCATTCCACTTATGAATTTTATTAAATTTATATTCATCTTTGATTGAATTATCAAATTCCTCTTCATTGTCTTTGAATCCCAATATTCTGTATTCTGCATCATCAATTGGGTTGGTGATATGTTCCACTAAGATTAATAATTGACTTATCTCATGCAATTAATGCTAGTACAAGTGGTATTTTAAAATAGGGATCTTATTTATTTCACTCACATTGTATGTGTATACATATGTATATGAACATGTGGCCCATCATTAATATAGATTTAATTTTTGTATCAAACTCATGTATTATTATATAATAAGCAACTTCAAAAATACTAAGGAAATACCCCCACATCTATGGGTGTAATTTTTATAATGGTAAATTTAATGTCTGGTTTCTTTTTATAATTGGAATGCGGAGTGAGAAAGTGTCTCCTGATTGGTGGTGGTGGGTAATTAGTTCATAATGATGGTTCTGAGGTAGCAGTTGAGAACAGCTGTGCTGGATGGCCTAGACCAGCATCATTTCTGCTCTGTAGAACAAGCTGCTATCATGGCTCACAGAAAACATTTCTGTCTTTTCATAATGAGGACAATTCACCTGGAACAAGCACTGAAAAAGAAATGAACTATATAAAAGCTCTTCTCTTTAGAGCTTCACAGCACAAGTTGATTATAAATAATGCCATTAATAGTTCATTAGAAACTTGGTTTTATGTTTTCTGCCTAGCAAACTGTATGCTTATTTGTAGTCTTCTTATTTCCTGTTTTTTTCAGATAACTGTGATGTTACAAGTCACCAAGAGTTTATCCTTTCATCAAGATAAACACAGTTGCTTAGCATACTAATCTCACTTATAAATTAAGTAATAATGGACTATACCTAAACGTTAATTGACAACTTTTTAAAACCTCACATTTTAAACCACAAAGCAAAATGTGAGAGCACAGTGCTTAGAAATATCAAAAATTAACCACAAGGTATTACCAACATGCCTGCCTAAACATGCATGACCACAGCAAAGCCTCATTCTACAAAAAGAACTATAGTCAACTAAGGGATGCAGAAAGCCAGAGAAAACTTCCTCAGGGAAGAGCACACCAATTGGCTACCCCAAAGCAAATGGTCATCCATGAGTACTAGACAGGTTAAATTTATGTAATTAAGATTATATATATATATATATATATATATATATATATACATATAAATATTATATATGTGTGTGTGTGTTTATGTAATAAGAATTTTGAAAAGTGATCATGAATTTGAAAGACAGAAAGGGGGGTGGGCTACGTAAGTGGATTTGAAGAGTGGAAATGGAAGAAATGATAATATATTATAACCATATTCTATGATAAATGTAATATATATAATTAAGTTTAAAAACATGTTATACTGAACCCCATACAGTCATCAAGTACTCTGTCTTCCCTAACAACCCACATCAGCACATAACTTAGCACACTACAATAGTCATCAATACATTTTAGAAATTACTGATAATCGTAATTCTCAAGAGATTGCTTTGTCATAGAGACGTATGCTGTGGGATGACGTTCTGTATGCTGTGAATATGTGGTGCTCTGATTGGTTGATAAATAAAATGATGATTGGCCAGTAGCCAGGCAGAAAGTATAGGCAGGACAAGCAGACCAGAAGAATTCTAGGAAGAGGAAGGCTGAGTCAGGAGTCACCAGCCAGCCACAGAGGAAGCAAGGTGACAAGGCAGAACTGAGAAAAGGTACCAAGCCACGTGGCTAAACATAGATCAGAATTATGGCTTAATTTAAGTGTAAGAACTAGTCAGTAATAATCCTAAGCTAATGGCCAAGCAGTTATAAATAATATTAAGCCTCTGTGTGATTATTTCATAAGTGGGCCACAGCACTGCAGGGGCCAGGCAGGACTGGAGAAGCCTTCCTACTACAGGCCTATGCTTCATTGCTTCATATAATCTATCAAAAGCGAAACCTATATGTCACAAAAAAGGACGAAAAAAATCAAAACTAGGTCTGAGTGTTCCAAATGCTCCCAATCTCAACTGTCCTCAAACATTCAAAAATAGTTGTTTAGGGAGTTAAGACTTCAGGTACTCTCTTAGAAATGATAACAGAACATGGAAATGCAGAGAGACTGCCTGGAGGACAACTTCTTTACTGATTAATTGGGAGATACATGTGCAATTAAAGATGAATTCCA
>CABHPP010141043.1:0-40430 GCA_902168425.1 Peromyscus attwateri
TTCACAGAAAGTAAATACAAACTGTGGGGGAAAATGACTAATGCCTAAAGATGGGGTTCATGTAACATGCTGCTCTCACTTCAAAGGGAACAAGAGAAACTTGGTTCTGAGCCAAACATATGACCATAGCCTGAGAATATGGGTGGACCTGATTATAGCATGTGCTACAGTGTGGAAGCCGTTACAGGAGCTTTTCTAGACACAGAACAAAACAAGGCCGTACATCAAGGACCTCCCCCGACACATCCATGGGAACATCAGGTGGGCTGGTTATAAACAGGAGGGAAGGAAACTTGACTATAGGTTTAGACATTAACCTGATGGCATTCTGAGAAACGGTTGGTGGAAGCTGGTGTTCTGTTGATATGTTCCAAATGCTTTACCTGTTTGTTGAAATGATGTTAGATCAGATAGGGCTCTCAAGGGACTAACAATAGCCCAAGTTAATTTGGCTCTGGATCTTCAGCATTCCAACTCTCTGCAGATGTGAAGGTGTTATCATTCGCCTGGCCTTGTAGGACCTTTCCTCTGGGTGTGGCTTTTCCTTTCGTTCTCAAAGGTATAAACAGAAAAATCCCTGTATATTCCTTTATGGATTCTTTTCAAACTTGCTGTGAACATGTTTAAGGATTATTTTAGACTCCTATTTCTATAGAATTAGAACTTAAAGTGTCTATAAATGAAGCATACGTGCCCTGTTGACACAAAAACACAGCCCACATCTTAAAGGGAATAAAATATAGTTTATTCTGGAACCATCTTAAGTAACTATGGACCCGGGAACACAAATTTATGTTACTTCAAATTCCATGTTCCAACATGGAAGCAGTTTCATAAAGTTTTGTAGTTTTTACAGAACAAAGAATGTCATAAATCAAGGTGAGTTTAAAACACATTGGTGGGTACATCAGAGAGGCAGGTACCGCAAGATGAGGGAAGCATTCTATAGGCCTCAGATGCTAGCTAATGACATTCTTGGCTTTTGGGTTGGTGGAAGCTAGTGTTCTGTTTAGTTAATAGCTTCCAAAAGGTTTTTACCAATTAGTCACAGGATGTTAGTTCTGACACAGAGATGGGCAAGGAATGGCCCTTTAGGGGGCTGAAGCTAGCTCAGGATGATGTCATTAGCCTCTGGATTTGCAACAATCCAACCTCTCCACATCCCTGAGTTCTATCAGTCAACCAGTCTTTGCAGATGTAGCTTCTTTCCAGGAATTCTTACCCACACCTCTTGTCCAGTTCTCAAGTTATAAGCAAGCCTGTGTCAAATTTTTGTCTCAATATTTCTACAGAAGAAAAGGCCTCCTGGAGAAATTTAAAACACGACCTCTTGGTAAGACATGTTGTAGAAATAGACCGTTGTCATCATTGCTAGGCAGGAAGACAAGAAAAGGAGTCTTAGTAAGCCATCATCAGATTCTTGGCTGATAGTAAACTAGGTAGGTAGGGAATGATAAAATATTTTCAGAACTATCTTGGTTCCATTGAAAATTTAAATTTAAAACCTTTTTAATTTAAAAATTTTAAAAATGCTACATTTTACCAGGTGTCTTGGTTAGGGTTTTTATTGCTCTGATGAAACACCATGACCAAAAGCCAACTTGGGGAGAAAAGGGTTTATTTGGCTTACACCTCCACATCACTGTTCATCATTGACGGAAGTCAGGACAGGAACTCAAGCAGGGCAGGAACCTGGAGGCAGGAGCTGATGCAGAGGCCATGTAGGGGGTGCTGCTTACTGGCTTGCTCCTCATGGCTTGCACAGTCTGCTTTCTTATAGAACCCAGGACCACCAGCCCAGCGGGGGCACCACCTACAATGATTTGAGTCCTTCCCCATTAGTCTCTGATTAGGAACATGTCCTACAGGCTTGCCTACGGTCCTGTCTTAGGGAGACATTTTCCCAGTTGAGGTTCCCTCCTCTCAGATGACTTTAGCATGTGTCAAGTTGACACAAAACTGTCCAGCACACCAAGGATGTCTTCATTTCTTCCGGCTATGAGGGTGTAAATTAAATCAGACCCAGATGAGATGGGGCCCCTTCTCACATCTTCCAGTTACCTCTTTCCTCCTATAGTTCTCACTCCTGAATGATTCCCCCCACCCCACCCCTCAGAAGCTTAGCACAGCCTTGTACCTCAGGTCCTGTCATGAAGCCCTGGTTCTAGCTCTTAGATAAACCTTAGGGTGCAGCACACGCCATCGGACTCTTGCACTAACCGCCTAAGAGTTTTCTGAGTCTTCGAATAAAAATGGCCTGGCCAAGGGCGTGATTGGCCCTGCCTGTGATCTCAGCACTGCAGAGGCTGAGACAGGAGGGATGCAAGTTCAGGGCCAACTTGGATCACCTCTGAAAGCCTGTCTCAAACAAAACAAAACACAACATCAGCCTGGTTAAACTGTAAATTCACTGTGTTTGCACTACTGAAACTATTGATAGCACTTACTATTTTTTTTCCTTGCTGCTTCAATTATGGGCTTCCATTTTATTCTCTAGTCATATCTGTATCACACAGTATTATTTTTAATGAGGTCTTTTTAAAGATGACCTTTATGATCAGGAAAAAAGTGTTTAAAATTCTAATAAACCAAGGTTAGCCTATAAAGGATAGCAAAGCCATCAAAGTGTGAACAAGTTTCATATTATTGAATATGGTGTGTACATATTATAAAATTGCAGCTATTAGAACTATTAGAAACTTAATTGAGGTAGCTGACTATGGTGATGCACACTTGTAATCTCAGTGCTTAGGAGTTAGAGGCAGGAAGATCAAGAATCGGAGAAAAGCCAGGCTTGGCTACAGGGCAAGCCCAAGACCAACTTGGGTTACATGAGAAAAAAAAAAGGGAGAGGTATTACATTGACATTTTTTTTTTTCATCTGGAAGTAAAAATAAAGAATTGCTTTGTGAAGCCGGGTGGTGGTGGCACACACCTTTAATCCCAGCACTCGGTAGGCAGAGGCAGGCAGATCTCTGTGAGTTTGAGGACAGTCTGGGCTACAGAGTGAGATCCAGGAAAGGCTCCAAAGCTACACAGAGAAACCCTGTCTCAACCTCCCCCCCCCCCCAAAAAAAAAAAGAAAAGAAAAAGAAAAGAATTGCTTTGTGGCCAAAAACCTCCCCCTAGCAGGTGGGAAGATGACATTTTCTGGGTGACCTGGATACTTAATCTGTGCCTTTTGTCCTTTAGTATGTATTAGCTGGTTTGTATTAGTGTGTATTATACGTGGTCACCATATCTAGAATGGACATTTCTTACAAGGTCCTCCTCCTTCTCAGGCATAAGAATCCCTTCACCCCATAAGTATCCTATAGTATTCCTGTAGGTTGGACCTACTTCACTTTCTGTCTCATGACTCCACCACCCTCCATAGGCAGATGCATGCCTCGTGAGATTTCTCCCATCCATGTTGACACGTCAACTTGTGGTGTCATTCTGTGGGTCCTGTTTAAGTGACCATATTGTTAAGATTTCATGGGTGCAATACCCTGTGATATACAGAAGACACAATCTCATAGTAAATATCCTGGGCCTCTGGCTCTTTCAGTCTTTCTGCCCACCCTTCCACGATGTTCCCTGAGCCTTAGGTGTAGCCATTGTGTTGTAGAAGTATCAGATGGGGATAGGCATCCCACAGTCAGCTGTTCTGTGCAGTTTGATGAGTTGTGGATTTCTATAATGGTCTCTGTCTGCTCCAAACAGTAGTGAAAACTGTTCTTATCTGTGGGTGTAAGTGGAGGTATTTAGAATGCTTTGGGGAATTTTACTGGTTTAGGAACGTGACAGTAGTAAGTTCTCCTCTAGGGTCCATGACTTCACCAGCTACAAGTAGTTGGTTAGGTTTACAGTACCAGGTATAAATTTCCTCCTATTAAAAAGGCCTTAAGTCCAATTAAGTGGCTGTTGGTTACCCCTGGGGTATAAGTGCCACTATTATGCTTGGTATATTTTGCTGTAATGGTCAATGTTGTGGGTTCAAAGGCTTTATAGCTTGGTAAGAATTTTAATTGCTTTTCTCCATCGGCAGTTTGCATAGACACTTTTGGATGCTGTGAGAACTAGTCCTCAGGGAGGAAACTTCCAGATTAGTTCCAGTTCAACTCTGCAAAGTCCTATGTCCAAAGCATATGGTGTCTTTAGCAATAAGGACTTAACTTCAAGTTATAGGTAACCAAAACCAACATCAACAGCCTGTATTGTTTGGGGAGTCTCTTGGACCCATTGACCAATGACTTGAAGGAAGATTTCCCATGCTTGGCACTGGGGTTTTTGTTAAGTCATCTGTAGCTCTTGGGGGAGCATTATCACACCAAGGGCCATAACTTTATTTAAACTATGTATATACACATATACATACATACATACATACATACATACATACATACATACATACATAAAATATGTTGTAGGGGCAGAGAAAGCCTTGAGTGAATGTGTAAGGAGTAGATGAAGTGTTGTTAACATGATCACAGACATGTAAGGATCCCAATGCCTCAGACCTGTGGGAGTGGCAAAGCCTTTCCTTGGTGATGCTCACAGGGATGCAGAACCTTCCTCTGGTCAGAATGTGTATATTGACAGTATAAATAGAAACTCAACCACAGCTTCCTCCTCCAGGATTACTGCAGCCTCAGTCTGCTCTCTACAGAGACCTCCTGTACCTACAGAGACCTCCTGCTCCTACAGAGACCTCCTGCTCCTACAGAGACCTCCTGCTCCTACAGAGACCTCCTGTACCTACAGAGACCTCCTGTACCTACAGAGACCTCCTGCTCCTACAGAGACCTCCTGCTTCCTACAGAGACCTCCTGTACCTACAGAGACCTCCTGCTCCTACAGAGGCCTTCTGCTCCTACAGAGACCTCCTGCTCCCTACAGAGACCTCCTGTTTCCTACAGAGACCTCCTGCTCCCTACAGAGACCTCCTGCTCCCTACAGAGACCTCCTGCTCCTACAGAGATCTCCTGCTCCTACAGAGACCTCCTGCTCCCTACAGAGACCTCCTGCTCCTACAGAGACCTCCTGCTCCTATAGAGATCTCCTGCTCCTAGAGAGACCTCATGCTCCTACAGAGACCTCCTGCTCCTACAGAGATCTCCTGCTCCTACAGAGACCTTCTGCTCCTACAGAGATCTCCTGCTTCCTACAGAGATCTCCTGCAAGGGTTAGCAAAACCTGCCCCCTTGCCCAGCTGTGGCCATAAACCCTCCACCTTATTCAGCTGTATACAATAAACTCGCCTCCTTGATTCACACATGAAATAAACATGCTGAGGTTCCTGGCTGTAGTTGATGTCATCTATCAGATCATGCAGAGTCTGCCCCGTCCCAGCTTTTTGGTACATGTTTCTGTGTGTCTACCCTTATAGACACATAGTTTTAATCCCTGAGGACATGCAGAGCTTGGCAATGTATACTAAGTAAACATAAAATGTGTTCCCCTATGAATTTTCCAATAATCCTTAATTGTCTATCTATCTCCCTCCCTCTCCTTTAGTACTGCCCTCCCCCTTCCTTAAACACCTGCTGTCATTATTCCCATTCTCTCAGCCATAGCACCTTGATCCTGCTGTCTCCCTTTCTAGAGCTCCTTCTCCCGTCTCCCGACCACGATCGACGTGTCTGGTTTTTCTGTGCAATGCCATGCTGTTTTAGTTACTATGGTTTGGTAATGTAGCATGCAACCTGGTATGTTAATCCTTCCAGCATTTTTTTCCCCTTCACGATTGCTTTGGCTCTCTGGGGTCTTTTGTGGTTCCATATGAATTTTAGAACCTTTTTCCTACTTCTGTGAGGAATGCTGTGGAGATTTTGATTGGAATTATGTTGAATCTGTAAATTGACTTCTTGTAGAATGGTCATTTTCACAGTATTATCCATTCATGAGCATGGGAGGTCTTTCTATTTTCTGGTGTCTTCCTCAATCTCTTTCTTCAGAGATTTAAAGTTTTTATTTAAAGGTCTTTCACCTTCTTGGTTAGGTTTATTCCTGGATCTTTTATTTTCTTTGAAGCTGTTGTGAATGGGAGTGTGCCATGATCCCTTTTTCCATGTTTGTTATTGGTATATGGAAAGTCTGCTGGGTCTTGTAAATTGATATTTCATGTTGCCACATTGCTCAAAGTGTTGATATTTCTAGAAGTTTTCTGGTGGAATTTTGGGGCTCTTTTATGTATAATATAATCTGAAAATAGGCATAATTTGATTTCTTTATTCACCAACTTCCTTCTCTTGTCTTATTGCTTTGGCTAGTACTTCAAGAATTGTATTGAAGAGTGGGGATAGTGGATAGCCCCATCTTGTTTCTGATTTTAATAAGATTGCTTAGAGTTGTTCTACATTTAGGAGGATGTTGGCCATGAGTTTACCATATATATTGCCTTTATTATGTTGAAGTATGTTCCTTCCATTTCTTGTCTCTCTGGGATCTTTATCATAGAGATATACTGAATTCTGTCAAAGGCCTTTCCTGCATCTATTGAGATGATCATGTGATTTTTCTCTAATAGTATGCTTTTTATAAAATTGAATGTTCCAATGTTAGGTGCATGTATGTTTAGGGTTGTAATGTCTTCTTGGTTAATTGTTCCCTTGATTGGAATGAAGTTTTGATCTTTATCTCTTCTGATTTGTTTAGTGTAAAGTCTATTTGTCAGATATTAGGGTAGTGACACCTGCTTGCTTCTAGTCCCATTTACTTGGCATACTTTCCCCCCATCCTTTCACTTTGAGGTGGTTCCTATTTTTGAAGATGAGAAAGTTCCTAGTAGACAACAGAAAGATGAATTTTGTTTCTTGGTTCATTCCACTAAACTGTCTTTTGATTGGGGAGCTGAGGACGTTAATATTTGCAGTTATTATTAAAAGATTGTGTTGATGACTGTAATTTTGTTTTTCTTTCAGTTTGTATTCTTAGTCTTATTTTGTGTTTCCGTGATTACAGCCTCATTTGTTTTCTTTCTAGAGTCTTTTGGCCAGCCTTATTCTTTTCTTTAGTCCAAAGTATTGCTTCCAGTATTCTCTGTGGTGGACACGAATTGTTTTAGCCTGTTAAGATCATGGAAAAAATTTATTTCTCCTTCAGGCACAGCAGATAGTTTTGGTAAGTACAGTAGTCCTGGTTGGCATCTATGGCTTGCTTGCTTTCTTTCTTTCTTTCTTTCTTTCTTTCTTTCTTTCTTTCTTTCTTTCCTTCCTTCCTTCCTTCCTTCCTTCCTTCCTTCCTTCCTTCCTTCTCTCTCTCTCTCTCTCTCTCTCTCTCTCTCTCTCTCTCTCTCTTTCTTTCTTTCTTTTTTGTTTTTTCAAGATAGGGTTTCTCTGTGTAGCCCTGGATGTCCTGGAACTTGCTCTGTAGACCAGGCTGGCCTCAAACTCACAGATTTGGTCTTTTAATGGTATTTTACAGTTCCTGCATGTTCATATGTGTTTAGAATACTTTTAATATTCCTTGTTTGTGTGGTCTAATTCCTCTACTTCATCTTAAGTACTCTACTTGGTCTGTTCTACTTAGAAGGCTTTCCCTTGAATTTTCTAATACATTATTGAGTTTTTCAATTCTATTTCCATTGCAGCTTGAGTTCCCTGATATATTCTACCTCTATTGAATTCGGTGTTTAAATTTTGAATTCTCACCATGTGTCCTTCAGCTGTATACTGTGGGTTTTTTTTTTAATCACTCAGGTATTTATTGCTATTCTCTTTAAGTTCATTGAGCTATTTGTTTATATCTTTTTACAATCTCTAAATTCTTTAATGAAGTTTATGTTGTTCTTTTAAGTTCTGTGTCCTGAGGTTCATCTAGGCAATTCTCATTGGTGGACATTTCTATAAGACTGATGGATTTAGGGGTGGCATATTGTCTTGGCTTCTCATATTGTTTGTTTTGTGATGAGACCAGCTCATGTGGACTTTTCCTCAGATACTAATGATTTTATATTGGAGGAATAGGGGTGTGTGGTGGTATTGTGTTCCCCAAAATATTGTGCATCTTAATAAACTTATCTGGGGTCAGAGAACAGGACAGCCACAATAGTAAACATAGATGATAGGCAGTGGTAGCACACACCTTTAATCTCAGCATTCCAGAGGCAGAAATCCCTCTGGATCTCTGTGAGTTCAAGGCCACATTGGAAACAGCCAGGCAAGGTGACACACACCTTTAATCCCAAGAAGTGAGCCTTTAATGTCAGGGAGTGATGGCAAAAACAGAAAGACATATAAGGCGTGGAGACCAGAAACTAGAAGCATTTGTCTGGTTAAGTTTTTGGCTGGTTAAGCTTTTAGACTTTTGAGCACCAGTTCAGCTGAGACCCATTTTGGATAAGGACTTAGGGGCTTCCAGTCTGAGGAAACAGGATCAGCTGAGGAACTGGCAAGGTGAGGTAGCTGTGGCTTGTTCCGCTTCTCTGATTTTCCAGCATTCACCCCAATAACTGGCCTCAGGTTTGATTTTATTAATAAGAACTTTTAAGATTCCTGCTACAGGGGTGAATCAATTAAGTGGTAAATAAGAATGAATGCTAATTGGGACAAACAGATCCATCTGCTTGGGCTGGTGTGCAAGCTGTGCTGCCTGAGCTAGGCCTGGGAGGGTGAGGATGATATAGGTGGGCTGGGTCTTGGGCACTCACCAGACTAGGCTGGCATACAGGGTGTGCAACTGAGGCTGCGCCTGAGGTTTGAGACCAGCATGGGCCAGTAAGGGACTCATCAGGCTAGGGTAGCACACAAATGTGCATCTCAAGCTGGGTGTGGGGGTTGGGCATGGTGTAGGTAGGGTAGGGTCTGGGGAATTCACCAGACTTGATCAGCACACAGGATGTATGACCCTGGAGGTTGGGTGTGATGTGGGTGGGCTAGGGTCTAACAGGTTCACCAGCCTGGGCTGGTGCACAGGGTGTGAGACCTGGGCTAAGCCTGGAGGTTGGGAATGGTACAGGTGGAATTCCCCATACACAAGAAGGAGGCACACACGATATGAGACCAAGCTAAGGTCTGGGGACCAGGGAAGCTGAAGGCAGGCTAAAGTTAGGCAAAAAGCACTGATCTGAACTAGAAAACAGGATGTGCAGACTGGGTTAGGACTGGATGTTGGATATGGCACAGATGGGCTAGGGATGCACGGACTCAGCAGGTTGGCTAGCACCTGTTCTTTTAGTTTAGTTTTTTTTTTCTTAATTATTTTTTTTCTCTCTCTCTCTCTCTCTCTCTCTCTCTCTCTTCCCCCCCCCCCCCATGTACATGCAAATGCATGAAGAGGCCAGAAGCGGGCATTGGATCCCCTGGACTTTTAGGCAGTTGTGAATGGCCTGATGTGAGTACTAGGAACCAAATTCAAGTCTTCTGGAAGAGCAGTCATCCCTTTTAACTGCCAGGTCACCGCTCTCCATTCCAAACCTTTGTTGTTGCCTTAGTTGACTATTTCAAGCATTTTGTTACAGCAAAACAGAATGGATTAACAATAAAATGTGTGCATTTATTTCATCAGTGGGGATATCACATGAAAGGAAATACATACTCAAAATCCTGTGAGGTCTAGAAGCTCACTTACCCTTCTCATAGGTGAGAGGGGAGAAGAAACAGACAATTCAGGGGAAAGTGAATGATTTTACGGAACATGACTGGGCTCTTAGGAACAGATGACAGCCTGTGACACAATCTGCCAGGACACAGTGTCAACCTCTCGTTTCCTCTCCTATGATCCCGCTCACTAGGCTGTGCTTGACGTGATTCCTGACAATTGCATTGTCTTTGTAGAATCTATTGCTAAAGTAGATATGGAGGACACAGGAAAAAGTCTGCAGCCATTGCTTCCTAAGTTCCCTTAGTGCAGACTTGTCAGCACAGCCCAGTGGTGTGTTCTGGAAAGACATTCCTGAACTGCTTCAAACCAGAAACTTTTATACTCCTTAGAATTTAAATCATCCTAGTTGGTAGGTCTCCCTCCCCTCAGTTCCCCTTCCAGCATAAGATAAATTGAATATTATACAGAAGCCATAAAAGCAGAGATATTCGTTCTTAATTTTTTGTTTTTGAAGACAGGGTTTCTTTGCGTAGCTCTGGCTGTCTTGGAACTCACTCTGTAGATGAAGCTGGTCTCAAACTCAGAGATCCACCTGCCTCTGCCTTCCAAGTGCTGGGATTAAAGTCATGGTCTAACACTGCCTAGCTCTTGAATGGTTTTAATGGAAGAGATAAGCACCAGCTAGAACACAGTATTTGTCAATAAATCAGCACCTCTATTATAACAGTCAGGGAGGAAGCAGGGATTTCGAGGTGCAGCGTATACAACACACAAAGGCAGTCAAAGAACAGTGTGCTTGTTGCATATTGATGAGGGTGGAGCCTGCAATGAACAGTCTTTGGAGTGTGCATGGTTTTGTTGGTAAGATGTCTAATTCTCACCTTCCTCATGACCCCACTCTGGCCCCAACATCCACCCCTCCTCTGAACTTCATCCAGAATGCAGGAGATGGCAGAGACCAAGGAGTCTGGGCTGAGATGAGACAGCTGTTTTGCATAATCACTTGGTAATTTGGGAAAGCTGAAAATGTAATCACCTTCAGGCCAACTCAAAATACCCCCATTCAAAACACCTGCATCTAAGCAGCAGCTTGCAAGTGTCGGGCCTCAGTGGGTCTCATTCCTTCTGGCTTCATCCCCTTATGTCTCCAGCTGGTCTTCCGAGAGAGTTCTGTGAGATGCAGGTTGGATCTAAGGACTTCATTTGAAGTCTTTCTGGCTCCTCCTCTCCCAGCCTCCCAGCTCCAGTCACAGCAGGATGACAGTTCTCCCACATCCCATGAGTCATGCCTGCCTGCCTTTGAAAACCCCTCCCTCTGCTCAGAAGCCCTCCTCCCTCAGCACCTTGGGTGGTTTCCTCCAGGAAGGACTGCTGTGTGCCAAGAAGGAGTTGGTTAGGGAGTTCCTGTTCTGAAAGGCAGAGTTATGATCCTTGAACCTCCCACTCACCGAGTGGAATTATTCTCACATTTGCCTGTTTGTGTCTCTCACTAGGTCGGTCATACGAGCTTCTCTCCCCTCAGTGTGGGACATGTCTTATCTTTGTAGCCGTTAAACTTGGCGAATGTCATCACAGGGCAATCACCCGATAGATGTCGAATGAAAGGGGGAGCGCGTGAGTAAACAAATGGACAATAGACTGCGGGCAGGAAGTCATCAGGGCAGTAATGCTAGGGTTTGTTTTGTTGTGTTTTTTCAAAAACACACACTTCTCAGCTCATTCATGTGACATGTCTGGTTGCTTTAGCTTCCTGCTACCCCAAGTTTCTTGTCAACTTGACACAAGTCAGGGGCATTTGGAAGAAGGAGCTTTAAGTGAGAACAAGCCCTTATTACATTGGCCTGTTGGCAAGTCTGGGGCAGGGGCATTTAATTAGTGATAGATGTGGGAAGGCGCAGCTCTCTGTGGGCAGTGCCACCACCGGGCAGGGTTCTATAAGAAAGCAGGCTGAGTAAGCCATGGGGAGCAAGCCAGTAAGCAGCATTACTTTGTAGCCTTTGCTTAGGCTCTTGCCTCCAAGTTCCTACCCTGCTTGAGTTCCTGCCTTGTTTTTCCTCAATAATGGACTGTGATCAGGCTGTGTAAGCCAAGTGTGATGGGTGATGTCGCTCTGCATGCTGTGAATATGTGTTGCTCGGATTGGTTGATAAATAAAATGCTGATTGGCCAGTAGCCAGGTAGGAAGTATAGGCGGGGCAATCAGACAAGGAGAATTCTGGGAAAAGGAAGGCTGAGTCAGGAGATGCTAGCCTGCTGACCAGGGAGCAGCATGTAATGGCACACAGGTAAAGCCATGGAAAACATGGCAATACATAGATTAACAAAAATGGGCTGAGTTTAAGTGTAAGAGCTAGTCAGTAGTAGGCCTGAGCTAATGGCCACGCAGTTTTAATTAATATAAGCCTCTGTGTGTTTACTTGGGTCTGAGTGGCTGCAGATCAGGCAGGACACAGAAAAACTTCTGGCTATACAAGTTCTTCCTGAATTGCTTTGCTCATAATCTTTATCACTGTAATAGAAACCTAACTAAAGCATCTGCCTTCCACACAGGAAGTCAAGTTTGTAGCTGGGTGGTAGTGGCACACATCTTTGATTCCAGCACTTGGGAGGCAGAGGCAGGAGGATCTTTGAGTTTGAGTCCAGCCTGGTCCACAGAGCAAGTTCCAGGACAGCCAGAGCTACACAGAGAAACCCTGTCTCAAAACTATAACAAAAAACAAAAAAAACCATTCTTGGTCTCCATTTTCTAACCTGCATAAGCAGTTCACAAGCATTTATTGAGCAGTTTCTCTGTCAGGGACTGATCTAATGCTAAGGTCCCACAATAAACCAAATAGACTAAACACTGTCCTCATGGGGCCTGTAGTCACCATGTGACATTCAGCAAACTGTCTCACTGTGGCCGAGAAGGTTCAGGGGGCGAACTTGCTGCACAAACATGAAGTCCTGAGTTAGAGTGCAGTTTCCATGTGTAAGGCCAGGTGTAGTGGCGAGCGCCTGTAACCCCAGTGCTGGGGAGTCAGGGGGAGGCAGATCACTAGCTTGTTGACCAGCAGCCTGTCCTGTTCAGTGAGCCCCAGGTCCCAGTGAGAAACCGTCATGGAATAATCTTTTTGTGCACTGTGAAAAATGTGTCTTTGCCAAAGTGCCTTCTGATTGGTTTAATAAAGAGCTGAATGGCCAATAGCTAGGCAGGAAGAGGTTAGGCGGGACTTCCAGGCAGAGAGAAAAGAAGAGGAGGTGGATCTAGGTGTGAGAGAGATGCCAGAGGACACAGAGAGGAAACAGGACATGCAGGAGGAGAGGTAAAAAGCCACAAAGCAAAACTTAGATTAATAGAAATGGGTTAATTTAAGTTATAAGAGCTAGTTGGAAACAAGCCTAACCTAAGGTCAAGCTTTCATAATTAATAAGATGTCTCTCTGTCATTATTTGGGAGCTGGCTGGCGGGACAGAGAAAGACTCATTACAAGAAACCCTATTTAAAAAAAAATGTGGAGGACCCAAAGAATCAGCAGCTGAGAGCAACCTCTGGCTCCCATGCACACACATGTACGCCTGCACACACACCAGGACACTCACACACTCTCACACTCTACTCACACATGGTTGAGTAGTGGAATATGATGTGATTGAAAATTCACAAAGGAAATGATAGGTCAGAGTTGTGATTTTTTTCAATGGAGTCCCTCCCCACTCCCTGAAAGGCCACGCCCAGCAGATAGCATTTGAATGAGGACCTAAAAGCAGACAGGAAGCAGAGAGGAACAAAAGAGTGAGGGGACAGAGACCCGGGCTGTTTAGCACTGCAGGAAAGGAGTTGAAAGCAGCACCAGGGACAGAACCCAGAGGCTATGGTAGGGACTGGCTTTTCCTTTGCAAGCTTGCTGGAGGGTTCAGGGCAGAGGCATGGTGAGGGCTTGCAGTACAAAGTGAGACCAACTGCTGTGCCCAGGGGCTGAATGAGAAGGGTGGAGGCCAGGAGGGCTTGGACTGATTCAATGCAGGAGGTAAAATGCACTCTTATGCCCTGTAATCAAGACGTTTTTCTTCTATCTCTTAGAAGACTGTTATCGTGTACTTACTTTTCAGAACAGCCAGCTGCCAGGAAATGATTGCACTTAGTACACAAATCTATGGGGCCTGGAAGTGGAAACTCATTTCCTTTACCTTGTTGGTGGACAGCCTGGACTGTCACTCGAGTTATTCCTGAGAAAGGGAAAGGGAAGGATTAGGAAGACTTGGAGGTCTTTAATGTAAAAATGGGAAGGATGAAACTTCTGGAAATTGAGAAGGGTAAAAGCTGGGCATGGTGGCACATGCCTGTAATCCTACAGGAGGTGGATTCAGGAGGAGCCCAGGCTTAAGGTCAGGAAGATTATGAGGAAGATTTGAGGTGGGACAGACAGATGATAGGGAGAATCTGAGATATGGGATATTGATGATAAGAACACAGCCTGTCTTCTGTGATTGGTGGAGGACAAGCTAATAAATATATGCATGCATTTCTTTTTATTAAAGATTTAATTATGTATTTTCTATATATGTTTTGTCTGCATGGCCATCTGCACACCAGAAGAGGGCATCGGATCCCATGGGACTACAGTTATAGAAGGTTGTGAGCAGCCATGTGGGTGCTGGGAATTGAACTCAGGACTTCTTAGCTACTGAGTTCTCTCTCCAGTCCAATTTATGCTGCATCAAAGCACTTCCTGTCTATAGTTGCTCAATAAATGTTAGGCATTACTTACAGTTAGGACTTTTAATCAGATAATTAATGAGGGTCCCATGGCTGGACCCTAACTGAATGTGACCATTGTCCCTGTAAGAACAGAAGGTAAAAGCATGGACACATACAGGGAGAACCATGAGATGTCAGGGAAACTAGCCCTGTTGGTCCTGATCTCAGAACTCCGTCTCCATAAACAGGAAAAATAACTTTCCTTGATTAACCCCAAACAGGCATTATTATAATCAGGTTCCTTACATTTTTAATATTTGCATTTAAGTTTAGTTGATATGTGTATATACAAATATGTATAATTGCAAGTGCATGTGTGTAGACACAGGGCGATTCTGCTGTCAGTACAGGCAAGATATTTCCAAGCATAATTCAGTAGTTTTATCCCAGACTAATCTATTAACAAATTATAAATTTAAAAAGTTATTTTAAATAAATAAGTATATAATATATATTTTTAATATGCATATTTAAGTTGTATGTGTCCATAAAGCCATGTGAGTGTGTGTTTGGAGTTCTGTTTGCCTTGCAAAGTCCTCCCTCCTCTTCCCTGGGCCATGTATGGGCTGCCTTGCCCTGATAACATAGAAACAAGTAAGGCTCCATTTAACAGTAGAGTTGATTCTCTTTCAAAATGCCTGTTTCTATCCAGACCTGACAAATAAGTCTGCTCAGATGGAGGCTGTAAACATGGAATTAAATTTTTGTATATATTTCATGCAATATCACTGAAGCAGAGTATTTTGATGCGACTATTTAAAAATTACCCTGTCAGTATGTGAAAACATGCTTATTACAATCAGGCATAACGGGCTTTTTGGGAATCCTCCTGCGTGTTCTCTGGACCACTTGAAGCTATACTAATAAAGGAAGGGCTTCGGTAAGACGGGGCTGGAGGTGTAGCTCAGGTGGTGAAGTGTCTGTCAGGCCCTGGGTTGGATCCCAGCACTAAGTAAAATGAACATGGTGGTGTAATGCCTATAATTTAAGCACATGGGAGGCAGAAGCAGGAGAATCAGGAGTTCAAGGCTGTCCTTGGCTACATAGCAAATTTGAGGCCGTTCTGGAGACCTTTGACAAGACAAAGAAAAAGAGGAAATGTCATATAGGGCTTGATGAGATTGGGCACAGCCAGAGAATTCCACAGAACACGGTTCACTGGGCACTGTCATCCCATCTCTAAGCTTTAATCAGGTTGCTGGATTTGTGTATTACTAACTTTAAAAGCTGAATAGTGAGTGCTTTTTTTTTGTTTGTTTGTTTTTTGTTTTTTTTTTTGAGAGGATTTCTCTGTGTAACAGCCCTGGCTGTCCTGGAACTCATTCTATAGACCAGGCTGGCCTCGAACTCACAGATATCCACCTGCCTCTGCCTCCCGAGTGTTGGGATTAAAGGCATGTGCCATCACTGCTCAGCGTGAGTGTTTTCTTAAGTGCATTAACTTTCGCACATCTAATTTGAAATATATATAGTGTTGTGTGATATTTTGTTTGTATTCTGACAAATAAAGCTTGAGGAGATCAGAGGGCAGAACTAGCTGTTAGTTAACCATAGAGGCCAGGCTGCTATGGGATGGTCTTTCTGTATGCTGTGAATGTGTTGCTCTCATTGGTTGATAAATAAAGCTATTTTGGCCAATAGCCAGGCAGAATAAGTGGTACAATCAAACAGGAGATGAAGAAAGGCAGGGTCGGGGCAGATGCCAGCCAGCTGACAAGGAAGCAAGATGTATAGAAAATGAGGTAACAAGCCACAAACCACATGGCAAAACATAGATAAGAAATACTGGTTGCCGGGCGGTGGTGGCGCAAGCCTTTAATCCCAGCACTTGGGAGGCAGAACCAGGCAGATCTCTGTGAGTTCGAGGCCAGCCTGGGCTACAGAGTGAGTTCCAGGAAAGGTACAAAGCTACACAGAGAAACCCTGTCTTGAAAAAACAAACAAACAAACAAACAAAAGAAATACTGGTTAATTTAAATGTAGGAGCTAGCTAGTAATAAGCCTAAGCCATCAGCCAAACGTTTATAATTAATATAAGCCTCTAAGTGATTATTTTGAAATGGCTTCAGGATGGATTGCACAGAGAAAAGCCTTCATTTACACCAGGCAGTGGTAGCACTTTAATCCCAGCACTTGGGAGGAGGAAGCAGGAAGATCAGGAGTTCAAAGCCACCCTCGGCTACATGAGATTGAACCATTCTAAAAAAGAAACAGAGCCAGGTGGTGGTGGTGCACACCTTTAATCCCAGCACTAGGGAGGTAGAGACAGGAATATAAGGCAGTGGAGGCAGGATCTTAGTGCTTCATTTGACTGAAGGATTTGTAGAGGTAAGAATTTTCTAGTGGCTCCTGCTCAGCTTCTCTGATCTTTCAGCTTTCACCCTAATATCTGACTCTGGATTTTTATTTAATAAGACTAATTAGGATCATGCTTCAATATAGTTTGGGATACTTTTTTTGTTTTATATAAATATGTCACAATTTCAACAAGTCATTTAAAATCCCTGGTAAACTACCCAGAGTGATTCCATAGTTATTGTCTAGTTTTCTGTGTTGCACTGGGATCTGAGACTGTGTTTGACTCACTGTGGTGTGCGTAGTTTCTAGAACATAGCATCACATATGTGTCAGAGACATGGGTCATGTTAATTGAGAGAGTTCATGCTGATTAGGTACTTGATAGAGTACATTGCCTGGGATAGAGTGAGAACTGGAAAGTCATTGTGTGATTTCTTCCTTTCTTTTTTTTCTCGAGATGGGGTTTCTCTGTGTAGCCCTGGCTGTCCTGGAGCTCACTCTGTAGACCAGGTTGGCCTCGAACTCACAGAGATCTACCTGCCTCTACCTCCTGAGTGCTGGGAGTAGAGACATGCACCACCATGCCTGGCTTCTTTGTATGATTTCTTTAACATCCTCTTTATTCTCTCCAAGAGATACCTCCTGCATAAATCTATACCTGATCTGTCTGCATAGTTCCTCTCCCGAGTTCTACTTCAGGAGATGTTCCCTGACACCCCTCCTGCACCAGGGGCCTCATTGTACTGTCCTTGACCACCTTATGCTTCGATGGCAGTGCTATTCAGTAACATGTCTCTAGAGCCTCACCAGATTGTCAGCTCTTGGTCACTAGTGGTTGCTGTCTGGACCAGCTGTTTCCGGGATCTCAGGGTCTTATCCAAGGAATTGAAAAGGACACACTCCCGAGAAGGAAAGCAACAGGAAGTTTTATTAGGAACTAAGTGAAAGTTTGTTTTGGTCACATGGCCCCGAGAGTCGGTGGGTCACCTG
Source organism: Peromyscus attwateri (assembly GCA_902168425.1). Classification (NCBI taxonomy): domain Eukaryota; kingdom Metazoa; phylum Chordata; class Mammalia; order Rodentia; family Cricetidae; genus Peromyscus; species Peromyscus attwateri. The sequence goes on from CABHPP010141043.1 coordinate 17,555, forward strand.
AGAGAGTACTCGGGGCAGGGGTAGAGGGGCCGGATTATTGTTTGCGGTTTTTTGTTGTAGTTGTTTTTTCGAGACAGGGTTTCTCCGTGTAGCTTTGGTGCCTGTCCTGGAACTCACTTTGTAGACCAGGCTGGCCTTGAACTCACAGAGATCCGCCTGGCTCTGCCTCCCGAGTGCGCCACCACTGCCCGGCTTAGGGTTTCTTTTTATGGTGTCAAGGAGAAGGAAGGGTTACGTGCTATTTGGGTAGTTTTCTATATTGATATATTTAGGTAATATAATCTATTTTCTATTGCATGTGGCTTCCTATATTGCATCTGTTTTTAATCACATACATACCCATCAGAGATAAGTATAAGATGGTAAATAGGGAGTTTCCCTAGATGTTTTCTCGAAGGACACATTTGTCCTCTGTGCATGTATCATAAACCAGTCTAGGCTGGATTGGAGTCTTATCTTCCATGCGCATATATGCTCCGAATAGAAGGATTGTGTACACACCACACACATGAGACTCACCAATGCACTGTTTGCACATAGCCCAAGCCAAGAAGAGTTACAGATTGAAAAGCTATTCCCCTGCTTACCTGCCTGACTGGAGGCTAAGATGTTCTATTTAACATGGGAACCCCAGGGCTAACACACTCCTTGAATCATTGCAGGTGTTCAATAGACATGTAACAAACCTCTGTAGCTGGAGTTTCAAGCACAGCTGTGAACTGCCTGGCATGGATGCTGGGAACCAAACTCGGGGTCCTCTGGAAGAACAGTGTGCACTCTTAACTGGTGAGACATCTCTCTCCAGCCTACCTCCCTTTTGAATGTGGCTTTTGAGAATTTATGGAGACGTAGAATTGAAGGGGATCTCCTCGTCCAGTGAATTGCCCAAACTACTCCAGACTAATGGTTGTTGAGCATATTTTCAAAGCTCCCCAGCGATGGTAATGACAGAATTTAATCACCTTTGTGGCTGAGTTCTGCCTTGGGTCAAAGAAAACTCTTTTGTTGCATCCTAATCCAATTTTTTCATCTCTATAGAGATGGAGGAAAGCCAAGTAGCATCTTTCTCCAACCACACCACCTTATTCCTGATGGAAGTTGTTAGCCCTCAGCCCACAGTTTCCAAGGTGAACTCTGCTCAGCTCTGCTCACCTCTCCCCTGGTTTTAGCCTTCATCTTCTTAATGGTTTTTGTCACTTCCCTTTGCATCTTTTCCAATTCCTCTTTAGCTCCCTAGAAATCCAGAAACCAAAGCTTGACTCAACACTAATGAGGGCTGGACCAAGGTTAAATATAGAAAAAATTATAGGTTCTCAGACTGAGTGTTTCATACTCTGTTGGTGCATGTCAGGGCAGAAGAATGCCATTATTGTAGACCAAAGCGCCATTTATGATGTCCTAAATCAAGGTTGGATGAGGACTCATCCTTCTAAAAATACCTTTTTATTGTTGTTTTAAAAAGATTTACGATTTTAATGTATAGATGTGTGTGCCTGTATGAGTTTATGTACATTACATGCATGTTAAAAATACCTTCTTCATAGACAATATATAGAGAAGAAAACACAGCAAGGTATTTGACATGCTTATGATAAAACCATTTTAAACATTAGATGATCACACATAGTTTTGATCACACATAGGTGATCAAACATAGTTCATCACACATTATAAACTAACTTTTTACTAGACCAGCCTGCCCAAGGGACTCTTGAATCACCAATTTGGTTGAGCAGATGGTCTTTGAGCATCTGAAGATGATGACGTATTTTGATACTCAAATACATTTTGTTGATTATTGCTTTTATTAATTCAGTTGCCTTCCAGTTCTCTCAAAATAAGTGAAAACCTTTCTATGTTTTAAACATGATAATATCATATTTGAAAAGTCACTATATTTTTTCAATTGACTTATTTTTTCTTCTTTTTGGATATTTGTAAAAGACCATTCTCTAAGACTGAAAAAAAAAAAAGTAAAAAGTATTCTCAGTTCTTCAGTTTTCCTGGGAAATCATGCCAGTATAAAGGCAGAGGGAGCCCTCCCCAGCTCCTTCCTGAGCAGAAGGCAGGCTTTCCATGTTTTCAGCTGCTGGCTGTCCCTTTGGACTATTGTACTCCCTGGTTAAATAACAAACAGGTTCAGAGGCCATGTCTCGGTTACTTTTTTTTTTTTTTTTTTTTTTTCTATGATGAAATACCACGACAAAGGCAACTTATAAAAGGAAGCATTCAATTGGGGGCTTGCTTACAGTTTCAGAGGGTTTGTCTATGACCATCAAGGCAAAGGAGAGAGAGAGAGAGAGAGAGAGAGAGAGAGAGAGAGAGAGAGAGAGACTGGGCCTGGTATGGGCTTTTGAAACCTCAAAGCTCACCCCTGTCAATGCACCTCCTCCAATAAGGCCACACCTCCTAATTCTTCCTAAACAGTCCACCAACTGGGAACCACATAATTCAAGGATATGTATGGTGATATTTTATTTGTGCTGAAATGTGATTTTATTTGTATGTTAATAAATAAAAGTGTCTGGGAGTCAGAGCTAATAGAAAGCCATTTAGCAGAAGTCTGGCAGTGGTAGCACATGCCCTTAATCCCGATCACATGACAGGCAGATCTCTGTGTGTTCAAGGACACCACCAGCATGGAGACACGTGCCTTTAATCTCAATACCAACCATAGAGACCTGGAGGTCTGTATAGACAGGCAGTGACGAGGAGGTCATGTGGTTGGGTTTACAACCAATGAGAAGGCAGAACAACAAGTCAACAAAAAGACAGACACACAGGAAGTAGGTCTCTTTCTCAGGGGAAGGACGGCAGTGGGCGGGTGGTAAGAAGGCGGTCTTGGTCTCAGCTCTTAGCTACTGCTCTCTGACCTCTGGGGCTTTTAACTCTGCATTTGGCTCTTAATAAAACCGTTCAGAATTACATCTACAGATATGAGCCTATGGGGCCATTCTCATTCAAACCACCACAGACCATCATAGAGGTCTGTTCTGTATAATTTCTAAATTTTGCCACTAATTTTTATGATTTGATCTCAGCTTTTTTTTTTTCCCTCCCAGGATCATCTTTCCTCCCCCAAGTCACTCTTTTTCTTTCTTTCTTTTTTATAAAATTGCTTTCAAGGCTGGGTGTGGTGGCACGCACCTTTAATCCCAGCACTCAGGAGTAGAGGCTGGAGAATTCTGTGAATTCAAGACCAGTCTTATCTACATAGCAAGCTCAGGACTACCTTAAGAGACCCCGTCTCTTGCCGGGTGGCAGCGGCGGCGGCTGTGGCGGCGGTGGCGGCGGCGCACACCTTTAATCCCAGCACTCGGGAGGCAGAGCCAGGCAGATCTCTGTGAGTTTGAGGCCAGCCTGGTCTACAGAGCGAGATCCAGGAAAGACGCAAAGCTACACAGAGAAACCCTGTCTTGAAACAACCAAAAAAAAAAAAAAAACCATAGTAATAATAATGATGATAACAATAGTAATACATTTTAAAAACTTCAAAGTGACTTCCTATTCTTTTAAAAACATCTATATACACTCCATTGCAAAGGTTTTATTTGGGCTCATTAAATGCTTTCTTTAGTTATGTTTTTTCCTCAAGTAAATTTGATTCTGTTGAATTTAGATTTACTCCAAGCTTCCCTAATGATGGAGTCCTGTACAGGGTCTTGGTGCTTGCATTGTGGTTGGGTGGTTGTTCCAAAGAACAGGAGGGAGGGGAAAGGAAAAGAGGCAGACTGGAGTACAGATCACCATCACGTGTTTCCAAGGTCCAGCTACAGATACCACCACTTCAGTTTTATACTAAGTCCCCCTGGGACTCTCCCCTGGATGATCAGAGACAGAGTGGTGTGTCTCTCAGCTCCAACCTCATTATTTTAGGAACAGGGTCCAGGGGCATTACGCCTCAGACAGTTCTGGGCTGACTATCATATTCTATTTGTTCTCTTCCATTCTTTGAATGCTAGTCTAGACTGGATAAATTGTTTATGTGATCTGTGAGCAGGTCACAGACTATAGTTGGAAACCATTGCTCTGGGGCACTGCAGATTTGCACACACAATTCCTCAACTGGTTTGTTTCCTTGTGTGCCATAAATCAATGTACATATGATTTGTTGCCTGCCCTCACACTGGAATTGATTTCTTATCCAGCCCTTTTCCTCCTACCAAATCTTTTCCCTTCAGCCAAGAGTATTACACTGTCAGGTCTGTTGTTTTGGGTCTATTGGCAACATTTCTAAATCCTTAGCTACTTCACTCTAAGAAGGATGTGTTGTAAAGCCCTACAAAAGAAGGTTCTGACTTTAGGTACTTCAGGTTGCAAATAACAGAAATCCAGCTGTCTTAAATAACACAGTAATATACTCTCCCAAAAATCACAGGTTCAGAACCGTACTTTATCGGCTCGGTGCCTCACTGAGGTCACTCAGTACACCTGTCCTTGCTAGCCTTCAGCTCAGCCTACCTCCATACTGGTTTATCCTCAGATTGGTACCAAGGTGGTTGCAGATTCTCCAGGTACAATTATATCCACAGGAAAGAGTGGCTCACTTTCTTTACGAGACAAGCTCCCAGCTATGTACTCTCATATCCAATTGACTGTTACCAGGTCACATGCATATTCCTAAAGCAGCAGCTGGTGAGAATGTTGGTATCTTTAAACAGACCAGTTTGTAAAGGAGAAAGGGATACCTGCACAATTTAGTGAAAATCCTTAATGTTAATCTTTTTTAATTTCTAGTGATGGATGGATGGAACATGAGTCCTGGCACTTGATAGGCAAATAAATACCCTATCACTGAACTAAATCCCCAGCCCCTTAAGTTATCTTTCCCAAAGTAATTATAATATTTATTTAGTGTATGCAAGTGTACACATGCACACACACACACACACACACACAAATGCACACAGTGGTGGTGGGTGCACATGCCACACCAGACATATGGAAGATAGAGAACAACTTGGGGGAGTTGGTCCCTCTACCATGTGGGTCCTAAGGATCAAATTCAGGCCACTTGGCTATGTAGGCAATGTCTTTGCCTGCTGAGATATTTCCCCCATCCATAAAGTTATTTTTTCTTTTAAACATACTCTATATGCAATTTGCCAAGGCCTGAAGAGTCTATCTCAAGGTATGTTCAGAATCAGAATATTTTCTATGGTATCCAATGTGACCTGTACAGACACAGGATTGAATAGTCATTTGGATTTGGGTGCATTTTATGAATAAAAGCAACACAGATGTGCACTCTGACTGGGTAGAGATTGGCAGTTGTGAAGATATTCATCTGTTCAGTGGTTCAGGGTGTGGACCCCACTGATACATTTGTGACAGGATAGAGAACCTCTGTTGACTTTTTATGAAAAAATATCACAAGTATTTTAAACAATAAAGCCCTATCTATCCAGTATGTCCAACTACAGTCGAACAAAGAATTATCCTTATTTGACTAAGAAAGAAATCAGACTCAGAGATTTGCAATGATCTTCTCATGTCACACCATGTCCACAGGCTTTCTATGGGAGCACAAAGCATCTCCAAACCTCACCTTTAATGTGGCTGTCTTCTAAAAGTAGTGCCTGTGTGCATCGTAGCAAGACTGTCATAACCTGTGTGACTAGTGATTTCCCTTTTTTGGTTTTTTGAGTCAGGGTTTCTCTGTGTAGTACTAGCCATCCTGGAACTCAATCTATAGAACAGACTGGCCTCAAACTCAGAAATCCACTTTCCTCTGCCTTCTGAGTGCCGGGATTAGAGTGTGTGACCCATCACCCAGCAGTGATTTTCATAAACAACAACTAGAAATATTTTAATATTCATTTTCACTCAGCTCAAGGAGTCTCTTGAACAGATACACTATTTAATTCCATTCATTCATGGGAAGCATAGGCCAGGATTCATCAGTGAGGAACAAACAATGCATGTTTTCTCTGATACTTTACACACTCTGATAGGATCCTATAATAGATTCTGCATTCCATCTAAGTAATTAAGTCAATCGATGTTGACATTGAGCTGTCCATTATTCAATACAAAGCAAATTCTAATATAAGAAAAACTAACGTTGCACATATACACATGTGTGGAGATGTGAAATGTAATCTAATTAATCTTATCAATAAAAAATCAGGAGTCAGATATTGAGGTAAAAACCTGAAAGACCAGAGAAGCAGAGGAGCAGCCACAGTCGCTTCCTACCTCTCTGGTTCCTCTGTCCAAAAAGTCTATGATCATCTCTCCACCCTGTCTTACTACTTCCTGTCTCCTCTGTCTACAATCCTCCAAACCACTGTGGTTAATTTTGGTCAGCTAGAGGCTGGCCCCACCCTATGATTCCAAGCAAGCTTTATTTGTCAGAACACAAACAAAATATCACACATTTCCCCCTTTTGTCTAAATAAAAAGTGAAGATTTTTAACAAAGTAAAACTATATACAATAAGTACAATAACTATATACAAATATATATATTTATATACATATACATATAAGCAATAATTACATTAACAATGTCCAGTCCATTGACAAATTCAGAGAAAAATACTCCATTATCTATCCTATCTTGGTAAGTCCAAAGTTGTACCTAATTCATTCTTTATCCTAACTTGTATTACCAACACGAAACTATCTTTTTATGTCTTTCAACCTTATACACTTTACACCTCTTTTGTGAGTTTCTTTTCTGAATTTGGTAACGAGGAAAACTGTAACTATAACTATCTAGTCTTCAACTCCATCAGAGACCTGAGAAGGAAATAATATTACCTGAGTAAGCAGGAAGTGCAGAGCAAACAACTTCCAAAACTAGAAAATGACAGAAACAGCTGGCTGCCCGGACAATCCCCCAAGACTCCTCTGTAATGTTGGGGTATCCATCTTCAGCTTACAGGCCTAGAAATATCCGAGACTTCTCTGTGAAGCAGGATTTTTGAAAGACTATCCCACCTTGTCTTGGCAAAGTCCAGCAGTCTCTTCTGTGTCCTGCTTGTTCAATTTGGACAGCATACTGTCAGAAGTTGAGGCAAGGGAAGTTTCTAACTGCCCAGTAGCTAACTTTTGCCATAAGGAAAGTAAACTCCATATGGTGTTTCTTCAATGCCCATTATCTTCTCTGATGTAGATTGGTGCTGCCAGGAGCAGACATGTCTAATCGTCATTTAAAAAAAAAAAGAACCTTATGTTATTAGAACATCTTAAATGTCATACTCTGTAGATCTCTGAAGTATTTGAAGACCACCTGTCTATCTAAAATATATGTTTGACCTTGAAAACATACCTAACATGACTATAAGTTTGATTGTAATAGATGACTAACTACTAATTTGCATTTCTTTATTATCCTAAATAGTTTGTAATAATAACTTTCAAGGACTAGAAATTTACATTACATTGTTAAATGAGCTGTATAGGTACAATACCTTAAACAAGAGTAGAAGTGTATGTACAGTACGTTCTAATAAAAATAACCTTAAATTTGTACCAATATACAAAAATACATTAAACAAGAGTAGAAACATATATACAGTATGACAAAATAACCACAAATTTATATCAATATACAAAAATCCATGCCAATGTAAAATATTTAAGACTAGTAGTTGCTTTTTTGGTTTAAACATAGATTTAATAATGTTTATTATTTAATATTTAATAATTTAATAAAAAGATTTAATATTTAATAATTTAAATAATAAAAACCCTTTTGTCCTATCATTTCTATATCCCCCCTTTTTCTTTTCAGAACAAGATCTCTGAATTTAATCTTTGTTCAGCTTTTTTTCCTGACCATTACCAATAAGAACCTGTAACTAACCCCCCTAAATGATGGCAAATATCCATAACCCACTGAATGGCCAAAAGCCGCCCACCCCACCCCTTGGGAATGTGGGTGTCTTGTTCTTAAAATTATTTCCTGTTGTCTGGGGATGACAGCATCTTTAGGGGACCCTGAAAAAAAAATTGGGATAATTGTCAAGTCCTGGGAGAGCTAGCTGTATCGTTTGTTGTCCAGTCTCTGTGTGATGGGACAGTGCAGGGCTTCTCTCAAGTCCTGGCTAGAATAGTGGGTGAAGCTGGACTATCTCAGCCAGCCACCTTGAAATTGTCCTAAGCAGTTTGTAGTCCAAAGCCGATTTTTGGATGGTGTTTGTCAGCTTAGTAGTGTTACCACAATCCAGGCAGAATTGTCATTGTGGGGCCCCATCCTCCTTTTGGAGACTTAAAAGGTTGCTGTTAGGCATAGTCATGGTTCACTACAGAAAATTTAAACATTTTAAATGTCATATGCAGCAGATCCCAAAGAGGTTAAAGACCATAATTTGTTATGTACAAAAACTTAATTTCTAGTCACCTGATAGAGTTTCAAACTCAATGTACAGGAAGCTAGATGAAGCCTTTTTCTAGAATTAGTTAGCACTCTATCGGACCATTAATATCATGACAAAAGTTTAATATGTATATATATATATATATCTTATAAATTTTGAGATAATATTTATACCTTAAGAAAAGTTTTAAAGAGTCAAAATAAAAACAAAGGATTATGAGATTAGTGGCAATAGAATAGTCCCTAATTTTGGTTTTTCTTCTGTGCCATACCAGGTGGCTTTTCTGACATGAGACAGAGATTTTGGATTTTTCTTTTAACAAGCATGCTTGGGTTTAAAGAAGGAGGGAGCCATGCTCCAACTTCAAAGCCAGCTTTAATTTTATTTGAACTGGGACTACACAAAGACCATTTACATTATATGTCTATAGAGAACAGCAGAAACAAACATTTGGGAAGATTTATGAAAGTTTATCCTGTTGGAAATATGATATACCAATAGGCCAATTTACTCTTTTTCTTGGGACATTTTTCTCTGGATGATTTATTTGTCCTTTTTCTTCACATGTCTCATTTGACCAGTAGTCTTCAAATTCCTTAGCTGAATGCCTTCATTCTCCTGGAAAGACAAAAACAAAACCCTGTCCCAACTCTAACTTTGGGGAATTTCCCTTTTGGCAAGTTATATCATATCAAATGAAAAGCATTTGTAAGTCCTATAAATTAGTATAGATTGAATGGTCATGTTCTTTGATGAACTATCGCTTCTTCTAATCAAGAGATCTCTCTTGTTCAAATCTAATCTTTATCAATTTTGATGGTGTCCATAGCTTTTCTTCACCCATGGAAACAAAAGCAAAACCTCTTCCCCAGTGTAACACATATCCTGATTTCCATTCTGAGGTCAAAACATCTTTAAAGTATAGAGGCTGATTTAATTCAGCAGTTTTTTCTATTATCCAATTTCTCTCCACAGCTGTTGTTCCTTTCTCATTAGCATTTAGAAAATTTAAAGTTAATAAAGCATTGTACAATCTATCTCAGGGGGTCTTTATTACCCCTTTCTGTTTCTTAGGCATATCTTTTAGAGTTCAATTTGATCTTTCTATGACGGCTTGGCCTGTAGGATTGTGCAGTATACCTGTAATATGCTTTTTGTTGTGATATGCCAAAAACTGCCTCATTTTACTAGAGACATATGCTGGGGCATTATCAGTCTTAATTTGTACAGGTATCCCCATGATGACCATAACCTCTAGTAGATGTGTCATTATAGAGTCAGCCTTTTCAGAACTCAAAGCAGTTGCCCATTGAAATCCTGAATATGTATGTTGTACATATTTTAATTTTCCAAACTCTGCAAAATGAAGTACATTCATTTGCCAAATTTCATTTCTTTGAGTACTCTTTGGGTTACTTCCTGCAGGTAGTGGAGGTTGGTTATACAAAGAATAAATAGGACATTTCCTTGTATTTTTCTTGGCTTGTTGCCAAGTGATAGACATGGTGACTTGCTATTGACATGGTGTTTCTTATGAAATCCTGAGGCTTTTAGCACATTTCCTACCAATAGTTGATCAATTTCATCATTACCTTGTGCTAGAGGCCCTGGTAGATATGTATGGAACCTAATATATTATATTATATAATATATTGTATTTCTAATTATTTCTTGTAATTGAACAAGTAACAAAGTCAATTCTGAATTATCTGGAGTAAATCCAGCAGTTTCAATATGTAAAACAACTCTGCATACTGAGAATCAGTAACTATATTAAGATGTTCTTGAAAATCTTATAGCACCATGAGAATAGCACATAATTCTGACTTTGAACAGAATCATAAGGGCTTTGAGCCACTTTACTTACGTTTCCTGACTTATAACCTGATTTCTTTGCATCAGTATAGAATGCAGGGGCTCCAGAAATTGGGGTTCCCTGTACAGTGTGAGGAAGAATCCAGTCAGTTCTCTTTATAAACTGAAGTTTCTTGCTTTTTGGGATATTTGTTGTTAATCTCTCCCAAAAAATGACTGAAAGCTCTTTGCCAGTGTTCATTTTTTGGCCATAAAGAGGAAATTTAAGGTACTACAATTTCTGTTGGGTCTATTCCTACTAATTGAAAAGTCTCAATTTTCTTTTTAGAGTCAACTCAGAAAACTTTTCTATATAGGTCTTTATTTTTTCACTCTGTTTGTGTGGTAAAAATACCCATTTTAAAATATTATCTTCTCTCTGCATTAGAATTCCAGTAGGAGAATGCATAGAAAGCAAGATAATCAGAGTATAATCAAGCTGTGGGTCCAAATGATCTACATGTGCATCCCATAATTTCTTTTCTATCAAAGCCAATTCTCTCTCAGCCTCAAATGATAATTTTCTTGGACTGTTTAAGTCCTTATCATCTAGTAAGGTTTGAAATAAATTACTTAGTTATTGAGTTGTTAATCCAATTGTGGGGCATAGCCAGTTAATATCTCCCAGCAATTTTTGAAAGTCATTAAGAGTCTGCAATTAACTCTCTCCCTATTTGTACCTTTTGGGGTTGATTTTTTTGTAAATCTCTTTTATATCCTAGGTAATTAATAGAATTTCCTCTTTGTATTTTGTCAGGAGCAATTTATAATCCCCAACAAGGCAAAATTTTCTTTACTTCTTCAAATATATTCTCTATGTACCTATATTTGAATCAGTAAGATATCATCCATATAATGGCAAATTATAGATTGATAAACTGTTTATGAATCATTTCAAAAGGTTGTTGTACAAAATATTGGCACAGGGTGGGGCTTTTTAACATCTCTTGTGGGAGAACTTTCCAATGATATCTTTTAACGGGCTGAGAATTATTATAAGTAGTACAGTGAAGGCAAATTTTTCTCTATCTTTGTAAAGGTATAGTGAAGAAACAATCTTTTAAATGAATTGCTATAATAGGTCACCCTTTGGGTAATAGAGAAGGCAGGGAAATTCCAGGCTATAGAGAGCCCGTTGGCTGAATTACTTTATTTATGGCTCTCAAAACTGTTAACATTCTTCATTTTCCAGATTTCTTTTTGATAACAAATATAGGATAATTCCAAGAACTGGTCAATTCTTCAATATGTTGAGCATTTAGCTTCTCCTATACCAGCTGTTTTAAGGCCTGTAATTTTTCTGATGTCAAAGGGCATTGTTCCACTCAGATAGGTTTGTCAGTTAACCATTTAAAAAGTAGGGCTGTTGGTACCTTTGAAAGATGAGCAGCTGTTGTGCCCTGTTTATGTACAACCTGAATGGTCAGTGACTGTTCTTTATAATACCTTTTAATATTTTTCTCAGAAACGTACATTAGTTTATAGTTTGTTTCTGATATTGGAGGAATGTTAATCTGGGTATTCCATTGCTATAACAAATTACGTCTCTATAAATTCATTGCTATGTTAGCCACTATATATGGCTTTAATTTTCCTTTCTGTCCTTCTGGCCCTATACATTTGACACATCTTGTGCTTTGTTTTACCTGAGATAAAGTTCCATTCCCTAAAAGCTGAACGTTTACCTCCTGAAGAGGCCAATTTGGATGCCAAGATTCTGGTGCAATCATTTTTACACCTGCCCCTGTGTCTACAAGATCCTCAATTACAATGTCATTTATTTATAGTTTTAACTTTGGTCTTTGATCATTTATAGAAGTTTGCCAAAATATTTGCTTTATGATTTCTCCTGAAATTTTTGTTTTATCTTCTAAAGCTGTTCTGTCATCTAGAGCAGTATAGTTTTTTTTGTTTGTTTTTGTTTTGTTTTTTTGTTTTTTTTGTTTTTTTTTTACAATAGGCATTTCATCCTTTAATTGCACTCGGGAGAAGTTTCTACCACTGTGACAGGAAATGATTAAACCAAATTTGACATGGTGGCCTGTGAGAGGCCTACCAAGGTGTTTTCCAATGGCAAAGGGTTACCTTGTCTGTCCTTCATTGATCTGCATTCATTGGTCCAGTGTCGGCTTTTGCCACACAATCTGCATATTCCAGAAGGCTGGGGCCTTCTGTTTCAGTTATCTCTAGAAGAAACATTATTTCTAGGAATGCCCTGCCTACAGTCCCTTTTAAGATGAGCTTGTTTACCACAATTAAAACATTTGACATTTTGATTTTTCTTCAAGCCTTTGGAAATCACCACTCCTATCCAAGCATCATCATGGTTATGAGACTCAATATTGACTGCATGTTGGATAAATTCCTCCATGGGTGCTGATCTTATCTTTAAAGGTCCAATTACCCCTTTGCATTGTGAATTAGCATTTTCAAAAGTCAAAGATTCAATTAATATTTGTCTAAATTCTGGATCTGATATTGTTCTATTTACAGCTGAAGTCAATCTTTGTAAAAATTCAGTGAGGTCTATTTTGGGCCTTGTATAATTTTAGCAAATGGCTCAGTCCTCTTTCCTGATTCTTGAATCTTGTCCCAAGCATTCAAAGCTGCTGTATGGCATACGAACAAGGTGTGATCATCAAATGTAACCAGATCAGCATGATGGCCCTCACCAAGGATTTGGTCTTGGGAACTCTCATAACCTCTAACCCTACCTTGCTATTCAATAACCCTTGCCTCATCTCTCCACCAAGTGTTCCACTGTAGCTGAGGACCATCTTCCAATACTGCTATAGGTAGATCTTTCTAGTCTTGTGGAATAAGTCTGTTCCAAGTGGACCATGAATTTAACATCTGCTTCACAAAAGGTGAATGCATGCCATATGAAATTATTGCTTCCTTAAATCTCTTCAAATCTGCCAGGTGGTGGTGGCACACACCTTTAATCCCAGCACTTGGGAGGCAGAGGCAGGTGGATCTCTGTGAGTTCGAGGCCAGCCTGGTCTACAGAGTGAGTTCCAGGAAAGGCGCAAAGCTACACAGAGAAACCCTGTCTTGAAAAACCAAAAAAAAAAAAAAAAAATCTCTTCAAATCTAACATTTCTGTAGGTTCCCAGTCAACTTCTGAATAGCCTTGGGGGATGGCTGTTATCTGATTGTCATTCTTGAGTGGTAACTGGATAAATTAAGGTTGGTTTCCTAATAACGTTGGGCTGCTCTTCTTCAGTTTCATAATGCCCTGGTGTGGTAACTTTGGCTCTAAACTCCTCTGTCTGTGTGTGAATATTTTCCTTAGTACCTTTAGTCTGTCTTTCTGAGGATTTTATCTTATCAGTCAATTTTTTATATTTGGCACTGATATCAAGTAGCCTTTTTAGGGATAAACTAAGAATTACCAAATTGATAATTGACATCATGTCAATCCCAACTAAGTTGATTATTCCTTCATTTAATTGTTCCATTTTCAAACCATCCATTGTAGAACAATACAGAGATCTAACTCCGTGTATCATAATGTTTCCCATTTTTAACATGGGGGCGGGGAAACTCTTCAACTTCTTCTCTCCCCTCTTTTTAAAATCTAATTCCCCCTTTAAGAAGTCCCAGTTGTGTAACCAAATCTGTTGACAACGACGGTGACGTGTTGCTAGCTGTCACTGCATAGCAAGCCTGGGTGGAGAGCACACAGGCGATGCACAGCCTGGTGGAGGACAGCTGCTGTTGATTGTGTGGCCGCAGCCTGAGGAGGCAGTCCAGGGGAAGCCCACAACCCAGGAGGAAAAGGAGCCAAAGAGCCAGCCATCTGAAAGGCGCACACAGGGAATGTGCAAAAGCAGCACACTGTGTGGTGAACAGGCAGCAAGTGAGAGCGCAGAGCAGCCTGAAGACAGTGCTGGCTGGTGGTGAGGGGCTAAGGGCTAACTCTGGTGGAGTTTGGAGCCCAGGCACCTGTGGAATTTGGGGCTTGTGGAGATTGCTGTAGAGAGGCTGCAACAGGAAAATCCCAGACTTGCTCAGAGGGCTTGTGGAAGAAAAGGAAAAGCCAGCTGGTGTCATGGTGACGCCATAGGGTGCAGTTCCTGCATGCAGCTCCAGCAGGTGCCGGTGGTTGCAAAGCTACGGGCAAGTGACTATCTGGTGAATTCGTGCCCTGGGTTGGACACCAGGTGAAACGCAATCTAATTAATCTTCTCAATAAAAAAATCAGGAGTCATATATCAGGATAAAAACCTGAGAGATCAGAAAAGCAGGGGAGCAGCCACAGTTACTTCCTACATCTCTGGTTCCTCTGTCCAAAAAGGCTTTGATCCTCTCTCTACCCTGCCTTACTACTTCCTGTCTCCTGTCCACAGTCCTCCAAACATCTGTGGTTAATTTTGGTCGGCTAGAGGCTGGCCCCACCCTCCGACTCCAAACATGCTCTATTTGTCAGAACACAAACAAAATGTCACACAACGGGGATGGGGATGGGGTCACGGTCTTGCGGCAGAAAGATAAACTGAGGAATTTGACTACTAAGCACTCTAGCCCCATGACTTCCTGGCCACATGACTTTGGACAAGCCATTTTTCCTCTCCATTTCCTCTTTTATAAACAGGTCACAGTGATGAATGTGTCATAGCATTTTAACAATATGATATAAGACAGCATATATAAAACCACTGGGAGAGTCCTGTTGTACAGCGAGCGTTCATTCACCATATGTGCTTATCATCTCCCTATGGTGATACTTTATTTGTGCTGAAATGTGATTTTATTTGTATGTTAATAAATAAAGTTGCCTGGGGGTCAGAGCTAATAGCAAGCCATTTAGCAGAAGTCTGGCAGTGGTAGCACGTGCCCTTAATCCCAATCACATGACAGGCAGATCTCTGTGTGTTCAAGGACACCACCAGCATGGAGACACTTGCCTTTAATCTCAATACCAACCATAGAAGACCTGGAGGTCTGTATAGACAGGCAGTGACGAGGAGGTCATGTGGTTGGGTTTACAACCAATGAGAAGGCAGAACAGAAAGTCAATAAAAAGATAGACACACAGGAAGTAGATCTCTTTCTCAGGGGAAGGATGGCAGCAGCAGTGGGTGGTAAGAAGGTGGTCTTAGCTTTTGACTACTGTTCTCTGATCTCTGGGCTTTTAACTCTGCATTTGGCTCTGTGTTTCTTATTTAATAAAACCGTTCAGAATTACATCTACATCTCCCCACGGAAACCCAGTCTTTGTTTTAATGATGTTTCCCTATTGTTCCCTCCCCTTGCAGTCAATGACTCAAAGGATGAGACTTGACCTTCTGATTTTTCTGGGATGTGTTTTGTTTGCTGTGACACGAAGTCTCACTTGTATCCCAAGCTAGTCTCAAACTCACAATCCTCTTGCCTCAAGTGCTGGGATTGTAGACATGTACCACAGTGCCTCCCTTAGGTTTTTAACACCATTGGCAGTATTAGTGGTGAACTCAGTCTGGGCTGCTTGACTTTCATTTCATCAGTGGTTACACTTAGGAAACAACTTAAAGCAATACAGAACCCAATACTAGATGCTCATTTCATGTAGTTTTTTAAAAAAACAATTAAAGAGTGGTCTGGAGAGGTAGCTCAGTACTTAAGAGTATTCGCTGGTCTTGCAGAGGACCTGGGTTTGATCCTCAGTACCTGTGTGGTGGTTCACAACCATCTGCAACTCCAATTTTAGGGGATCTGATGCCCTTTTCTGATCTCTGCTGGCACCACACACAAATATGGTAACACGTATATTACCAAAATAAGATGTATTACCACGCATATATGTGCCATGTATATTGCCACATATATAATACACATTGCCATACAGATACATACATATATATATGCACACATATAGATGCAAGCAAACACTTATAAACATAAAATAAAAATAAATTAAATTGATTGAGACTTCCATTTTCAAGAAGCTGCTAGATTTGTAAAAACTTAAGGCTAGATGGTGAAACTTGGTGACAGAGTACTTGCCTAACCTACCAGGGCCCTATGTTCAGTTCAGTTCCTAGCACCACAGCGGTAAGTCAGCAGAGTCCTGGCATGCTGTGGAGTCCTGTGTCCACCATTTATCCTCGAACACATTAGACCTCAGACTGTTTATAAATGTGGCTTCCTCCGTGAGAATGCTGAATGGTTTTGTGTAACTATTACTGGATAAATGAGCTCACATGCAAGAATCATGACAACCTGTGAGGAAAGATCACACATCCATAACCATAATGAGTACTTGGAGTGAGCAGCATTTGGTGACCAAGAAAGGGGCAAAGAAAGGAAACAGAGTTTAGTGAAGTAGTTCAAACCAAAGGGATTGGGAGGAGATAACCGATGATCCAAAGCAGGATTTACCCTTGTTTAATTATTTAAGTTAAGGGAATCAAGGAGCATGGATGACCTCCTCCTCCTTCCCCAGAGGAAATGTGACATAAAAAGGGCCTCATTATGGTGTAGTAGGTTGAATGTCATTGGCCCTCATAATCTCATGGGGAGTGGTACTATTAGGAAATGTGACTTTGTTGGAGTGGGTGTGGCCTTGTTGGAGGAAGTGCATCACTGTGGGGGTGGGCTTTGAGGTTTTCTATGCTCAGGATACTGCATAGTGTCTCAGTCAACTTTCTCTTGCCTGCAAGGTGTAGGACTCTCAGTTACTCCTCCAGCATCACCTCTGCCTGCATGCTGCCAAGCTCCTTGCTATGATGATAATGGACTGAAACCTCTGAAAACATAAAGCCAGCCCCAATTAAATGTTTTCCTTATAAGAGTTGCTGTGGTCATAGTGTCTCTTCACAGCAATAAAGGCCCTAAATAAGACTTATGGCTTTATGAATAAGAAATTGAAATGTTTTCTGGTCATTTTTTGTCACCAAGATCAGAGTTCCTTTTAGATGTGGATAATGGTGAGCAACTTAATTCCTAATTCCAGAATCCATACATCAAACAGTTTCCTCTGCCCGCCTTTCTGTTCCCACCATAAATTACGTTAATAATGCAGTTTCTTTTTTAGGAAGAGTAACAGAGCTGGTTGGCTGTGGTTTGTTTTCTAAGTCCTAGTGCACTGGATCAGAGGAAATCAACAAGCAGAATAACATGTCAGCAAGTCAATGTACATTTTGAGGCTGCAGGTTCCTTGATTTCATTCACATCCTTCAGAATCCCTAACTAATGGGTATGGGGAGGTGAGCTCATCACATGACTTTCATGACAGAATCAAGGCTGAGACTCGGCCTACAGGATCTGCCTACCTGGACAGTGGCTCTGCCATCTATAGCTATCTGGGAACCTTGGAGTCTGTTGGAGGCTGGCAGCTTCTGTAGACAATCCAGGGTGGTAAAATGAAGGGTTCCATTTCTTGGCATTTGTAGCTTTATATAGTCCACAACCAGTCCTATGGCAGGTGACAGTTTATGCAGTTTGTGATGTTAAAGTGGATGAAGGGAAACCTGTCCTCCAAAGGTCAGGAAACCCGTGTGTTGATAGCTGCTCCTGGTCACAGAGGTACAGGCAGAGGTGACAACTATTGCTGTTGACTCTCCCTCTCTCGCAAGTCACTTCAGCTTAGGCTGAGGTGATTTCCAGGGGACTGAAAGAACTGAGCCTCTTCCCTGCTGCGCACCTTTCTTTCCCCTCATTTAGAAGACAGACATGAAACTCTAGGACAGTGGTTCTCAACCTTCCTAGTGCTGTGACCCTCTAATACAGTTCCTCATGTTGTGGTGACCCATGGCCATAAAATTATTTCATTGCTACTTTATAACTAATTTTGCCACCTCTATGAATTTTAATGGAAATATCTGTGTTTTCTGATGCTCTTCGGTGACCCCCATGAAAGGGCCATTCTACCTCCAAAGGGGTTTCAACCCTCAGGTTGACAGCCACGGCCCTAGGTCATCTAAACGCAGCTGTTATGGTTGGAATCCGAAGGTCTCTGTTTTAGACCGCTGTCCCTCTGTTGGTGGCGCCGCCTATGGATGCTTTAGTAGAAGTGGCCTGCCTAGTGTGCTGCTCAGGAGTGGGTCTCATGAGGCTATGTGTGGCCCCTGCTGCCTGCTCCAGCTTCCTGTTCTGCTGTGCTGTCAAGAGTCTCTGTCATACCCTCCTGATGCCATAGGCTGAACATCTCTGCCACACCTTCCCCTCCATGATGGACTGAAGTCACGAGAGAAGAACTCTTTCCTCCCTTAAGCTATTGCTGTAGGACACTGTGGTCCTAGGAATGCAGAAGTAAAGAGCTCGTGCACATACAGGGTAAGTTAGCAAGTGATCACTCACGTGCAGTAAAGATTCGCATTCAGAAAGGAAAATCTAGAAAAATAAAGAAAAATGATCCAAAAAAGAAGTTCTGGAGCTGAAAAGTCAGTAGCTGAGATGAAAAATATTTTGGTAGGAGGAGTCTAAGGAATATTTAAATAGGCAGAAAAGATCACCAGCAAATTGGAATGCAGAGCTGAGAAAGTCCAAAACTGAAATAATTGAGTCTGAGGAAGAGATGAAAAAAGACTGATCAAGTAAGAGCAATGATTTAAGAGGTGAATGCATTTAAAAAATAATCAGCCTAGGGCTGAGTGTCACATCATAGAACTAATGAACGCATTTGAGAGGTGGAGGCAAGAAGATCAGGAGTTTGAGGCCAGCCTCAGCCACATAGTAAGTTTGAGGTCAGCCTTGGCTACAGAGTAAATTTGAGGTCAACTTGGCTACCTGAGATTCTGTTTCACTAAAAACAAAAACAAGCTGGGCAGTGGTGGCACATGCCTTTGATCCCAGCTCTCAGGAGGTAGAGGCCAGCCTGGTCTACAGAGTGAGTTCCAGCACAGCCAAGGCTACACAGAGAAACCCTGTCTTGAAAAACCAAACCAAACAAATGAAACAAAACAACCCCCCCCCAAAAAAAACCCAATGGACTAGCAAGACAGCTCAGTGGGCAAAGCCATTTGCCACCAAATCTAACAACCTGAGTTTGAACCCCAGGACCACCATGGCAGGCGGACGAAGGGAACCGACTCCCACAAGTGAGTCTCAATCACAAACAAACAAATGTAACTTTTAGAATGTAAGCAAGCACACAAACCCAAACATTGCCAACCTGTCTGTCTCCAGGGAAGGCAGCTTTAAAAAATGATGATGATGATGTTTAGTATAAAGGTACTTGGCATTTTACCCACATCTTTTTCTTTGTAATTTAAAGGACTAATGCACTTTAAAGGATAATAGGTTCATCTTGTAAGAGTATGTAGGGTAGGGATGCGACTGTGATGTCAGAGGCAGTAATAAGTAGGTTTGGAGCTAACCGGGAGCAGTGCCTCTGTAGATTTATTGACGTTAAACTGATATTAATCTATACTAGATTGTTGTGGCTTTAGGATAAAGTGTAGGATTAAGTGTAACTCATATGTTAGCTACAATAAGTAGCTAGTGGGTATACTTGAGAAAGAGTATAAATGTCTCATTGCAAAAGTATCAACCAAATACAAAAGACAATACAAAAAACAAAAGCCAAGGGTGGTGGGGCATGCCTTTAATCTCAGCACTTGGGAGGCAGAGGCAGGCAGATCTCTGTGAGTTCAAGGCCAGCCTGGTCTACAGAGTGAGTTCCAGGACAGCCAGGGCTACACAGAGAAACCCTATCTCGGAAAAAAAAACAAAAAACAATAACAACTAGCTATTGGCCAGTCAGCTCTTTTATTAAACCAAAGAAGGCGTCTTGGCAAAAACACATCTTCACAGTGTACAAAAAAGTTATTCCATAACATCAGAATGGAAACATAGATAGGTTTCTGACTGTAGCTGGATACTGAACTACCTGACGCTCAGTAATGAGCAGAACAGCAGACACAGGAAAGAGAAGGACATACAGTGAGCAGACTAGAGCTGACAGCCCCTGCAGAGACACACCTCCTGATGGCAGTCACTCGTCTCCTCTGTTCACATAGCACTTTCATATGTTATTCCTCAACGCTACTCCACAGATTGTCTCAGCAAACTTAGAGGGATGGATAGCAGTAAAAGATGAAGTTAGAGATCAGTAGCCTCACTAAAACTGGAAAAGTCCTGGATTTAGGGACATTAAACATCACATTCCTAAAAATCCAGTGGGTCAAAGACAGATCCCAGGAGGAATTTAGAAGCAGTTAGAGCTGGATGCAAATGAAATAACAGTTCTCCCAAGGTGTACAGCGTGTACTAAAAGCAGAACAAACTGAGGGAGAATTTACAGCTATGAACACTGTGTTAAAAAAAGAAACAAATAAATCCCAAACTGAAATCTCAAATCAACAACCCAACTTTCCAATTTTAGGAATACCAAGTCCACTAAGGAGAAATCATGAAGACACAGGAAGAGACCTACAGCAGATGTATTATTAAAAATCCATATTTTTAATACTTACTTGTATTGTGTCTGATTATTATAGCCATCACTGAGAAGGTGGTATTGAGGTCTTTAGCTGTTTGTAGGACTCCGTTTCTCCTGTCAGTGGTGTGAGGTTCTGCTTCAATATATTTTGATGATCTGTTATTAGTTGCATAATCAGTAATCGGAAACTTTCCTACAAAATTCCTGGACCAAGTGTCTTCACTACTGAGTTCACTTAATGAAGAACTAATGCCAATTCTTCTAAAAAATTTCCAAAAACTTGAAGAGGAGGAAACATTTACTAGATCATTCTATGAGGCTAGCATTACCCTGATCAAAACCCTGATAAATTACTACAAGAAAGGAAAACTACAGACCAATGTCCTTTAGGCTCTATGTTGTAAAATTCCTCCACAACATACTAGCAAACCGAATTTAACAGCATATTTGGTGGCCTGCATGCCATAACCACGGGAGAACTGTCTCAGGTACTGTTCTATTGCTGTGAGGAGACCAAGGCGCCTCTTAGAATAGAAAGCATTTAATTGGGGGCCTGCTTACAGTATTAGGGGGTTCATGGCAGCAGATGTAAGCATGAGAGCTTACATCCTGATGCATTGGCAGGCAGAGAGAGGCAAAGGGACTAGTGTGGGCTTTTGAAACCTCAAAGCCCACCCCCAGTGACACACCTCCTCCAACAAGAGCAAACCTCCTAATCCAGCAGTTCTCAACCTCGGGGTCAAACAGCCCTTTCTCAGAGGTTGCATGTCAGATATACTGCACACTGAATATTTACATTTGATTCATAACAGTAGCAAAATTGCAGTTATGAAATAGAAACAAAGATAATTTTATGGTTGGGGGTCATCACAACATGAGGAACTCTATTAAAGGGTCGCAGTATTAGGAAGGTTGAGAACCACTGTCCCAATCCTTCCAAACAGTTTAACTGGGGACTAAGCATGCAAATATATGAGCCTATTGTGTGTGCATGGAGGGTGAGCATTCTCATTCAAACACCACAAGAACTTATTAAATACCAAAATCCCATGCAAGAATAGTTTAACCCATTAAAACTGGTCAATGAATATACACTACCAGAATAAGTAGAGTAATTATATCAATGAATTCAGAAAGAAAGCATTTAACACAATTTAATATACTTCATGATAAAAATCTCAACAGGCTAGGAACAGAAGGTATCATTCCATAATAGGTATTTAAGGGAGTTAACAGTTAACATTATAAATTATGCTGGAAGGCCAAAAGCTTTACCTATAAAAGCATGAGTAATTAGGGCTGCCTTTGTTCAAAACTTTTTATTAACACAATACTGGAAGTTCTAGGTGTAATAGCCAAAAGAAAAGAGACGAGAAAAGCCGTAAAAAATAAAGGGGAAATAAAGTAAATAAATAATTGTTCAATGCAAATCACAAAGGGACTAAAATTACCTTTCCTTACAGATGTGAGGTGCTATACATAGAAAATCCTAAAGACTACACATTTGCACACATGCACACACATACCACACACATCTGCTAGATACATGTAAGGAGACAAAAGTGGCTGAATTTCTGTACACTAACAATGAGTCATCTGAAAAGGAGATTTCAAAAATAACCAAATTTGTTAGAACATCAAGAATAGCAAAATACTTAGGGATTAACCAAGGTGAGATTTATATAATTAAAAACATAAAACATTGATGGAAGAAATCACAAAATCATAAATAATTGCAAATTCATCTCATGTTAGTGGATTAGGAGACTTTACCTTGCTAAGATGTCAGTACTGTTTGTATTGGTTACTTTCCTCATCTAAATACCTGCCCAGAGGCAATTTAAGGAAAGATGGGTTTGTTCTGCTTACAGTTTGAAGGGATACATACCATCATGACGGAAAGAGCATAGTGGCCAGAGTGGGGGGCTGGCTAGTCACAATGCATTGGTAGTATCCAGGAAGCAGAGAATGAATGGGAAATGGAGTGAGACTATACAACCTCAAAGCCCACCCTAGTAACCCACTTCCTCCAGTGAGACTCCATCTCTTAAACATCCCCCAGGTCTCCCCAACAGCACCACTGTTGTGGAATGGGACTCAAGAGGCCTTGGCGGATTTGAGCTGAGGAGACACGCCATGCCGGAAGTGGCCAAGGGGGTGTGTCACGGTGGAAAGTTACTCACACCATGCAGGCAAGCCATCCACATGGAAAGTTTTATTAAAGGAGGAGAGGGAATAGAGAGAAAGAGGGAGGGAGAGGGAGAGGGAGAGGGAGAGGGAGAGGGAGAGAGAGAGAGAGAGAGAGAGAGAGAGAGAGAGAGAGAGAGAGA
>CABHPP010141044.1:0-20817 GCA_902168425.1 Peromyscus attwateri
CTCCCCCACCTCCCTCCTCCAATCCCTCCTCTTTACTTCTCTCTCCCCTCCTTTCCTCTGTCTTTCCTTCTCCATTTCCCGTCCTTCCTCCCTCCCTTCCTATTCTCTCTGTCTCCTCTCCCTCTCTTTTCCTCTTCCCCTCTCCCTTTCGCCTTCTTTTTTCTTTGTAGTCTTTACATGAAGGGTGTGTCTTCTCTCAAAAGTATCTTTAGCGCTTACTCAGGTCCTTCGCACGAAAGGACTGCTTGTCTCATGGCGTTATTTATTTGCTTTTCTCTTAATTGACAACAGAAAGCGGTTGAACGCTTATTTGTCCTCTTGTTTTTCCGCAGTTGGGGACGAACTCAGATTTGAAACCATTTGCTATCAGGTTTAATTGATGCTGCAGGCAAAATGGGAATGGGGAGGAGTGGGTGAGGTACAAGAAGGAATGGGTGTTGAGTCAGGAGCAGGCAGCTTGTAACGTAGCCACGGATGGAGATAAGGAAATCTTCTGTAATTAGCCGGTTCCGGGGTTGTTAGCAGTTACTTTTCTTTTTAGTCTTCTGGTGGCAGTATTGCTTTAAAATGCGGGTGGGAACTTCCCTTGGATGGAACATTTTTAGTAATATATCCAGTGAACAGGCTGTACTTTGAAATTTTCATCTATAGAGACAAGAAAACAAACCCTACAATTATGCAGATTTAATAGTGAGGACTATACGAATTATAGGAAGGTTAGACCTTTACCAGGATTTAAAATAGAGTTTTAATAGCATATAATATAAATTATACATAATGGGCTTCATTGTAACATTTTCATGCATGTGTATAATGTACTTTGTTCACATTCACCACCCATTACTTTCATTTTCCTACTTTTGCTATTTCCATATAGTTCCCTTCTACTTTCATACCTTTTTTTTTTCTTAATTAAATGAATCGTGAGCTTAATTAGGGTTACTTAAAGGAGCGTAAGCGAGGGGTCCTTTACAGGAGCGTGGGATCTTACTAGTGGCTACATCACTGAAGAAAATGTTTCCCCTAAAGGTAATGGAGTTTGAGAACTCAGCACCTTAATGTTCCGTTACATATTTTCTCTTTATTCTTACTTTTTTTTTTTTTTTAAGTTTGAAGAAAAGCTAGCTGTGGTGACACATGCCTATAATAAAGTCGCACTTGGAAGGCTCAGGGAGGAGGATCCCAAGAGCAAGGTCAGTCTGAGCTAGATAGTGAGTTTGAGGCCAAATTGGACTATATAATGAGACCCTGTCTTTGGGAAAAAAAAAAAAAGGTTTGGGAAAAGTTAATATTTACTAAAATATGGTTACCAATCGGGAAGTATTAATTTCTTTTGAAGAAATTAGCTAGGTACCATTACTGTGTAAGAGAGGCGCATGTCCACTCAGCATGGCTGCTTTGTGCTGTGTTGCAGCATTGGCTGTTGTGGGCACTCAGCCCTTCAGTAATGTTGCTCACCCTCTCCAGTGAAAACTGATGTGCTGCTGCGTTCTCCATATTGACAGTAGGATTGCCTTCAAGCCTTCGCAGCCTTCAGATGTTTGTCAGCAAGTGGCAGTTGTGATACCACAGTATCCCAAGTTTTCTGTCACGTCTCTGAGCTTCCAGTTAATTGGTTAGAATCCTTAAGGGAAGTGCCTGAGGTTCACACATTCTTTCCATGTTCCTCACAAGATGCTGTGGCCTGAGACCGCTTGAGCGGTTGGAAGGGCCCCGGGCTCTTACTGCACTCTCCAGACACTTTCTGGTGGCACTGCTCACTGGTCTCTCTTTTCTGTTAGTTGGGTGAACTTGCCAGTCTTCCTTCCTTGTGCCAGTTCCTTGGCTCTGCTGTTAGATGCTGTGCCTTTTTCTACTCAAGGGCACGGGTCACTCAGTTTTCTCTCCTTTAGGAATTTCTTGTCCTCAGTGCTTAATTTTTTAGCATATTTTTTTCTAATATTGTTAGAAAGAGGGCATTCTATTGTAATGAGCCTTTTATTTATTTATTTATTTATTTATTTATTTATTTATTTATTTATTCACACAAGATCTCACTTTTTACTATGTAGCCCTGGCTAGCCTGGAATTCACTGTGTAGACCAGGCTATCCTTACATCCATAGAGAGAGATCTGCCTGTGTCTGCCCCTGCCCCTCCCATGCTGGGGTCAAAGGTGTGTGCCACAATTCTTGGTTTATTTTTGATTTTTAAAAAATTATTCTTTATTTTATTGTTTGTGTGTGGATGTTCTGCATGCACGTATGTCTGAGTGCTGTGTGCATAGCTGGTGCCCACAGAGGCCAGAAGAAGGCATTTGAATTCCTTGGAACTGGAGTTGTAACTAGAAGGTTGTAAACTGCCCTGTAGATGCTGGGAATAGAATCTGGGTCTTCTGGAAGCAGCCAGTGCTCTTAACTGCTAAGTGGATATACAGATGTACAAGATTCAGGTTGGCCTTAAACTCAATGTATATCTGAGGATGTCTGATCGTATTCTCAGTGTGGTAGAGGGTTTCTTGTAGCATGAATCTTAAAAGTTCTTATTAATAAAATCAAACCTGGACCAGGTATTGGGGTGAATTCTGGAAGATCAGAGAGACAGAACAAGCCACAGCTAACCTCACCTGGCCAACTTCTCAGCTGGTCTTGTTTCCTCAGACTGGATGCTTCTGTGTCCTCATCCCAATGGCTCTCAGCTGAACTGTGCTGCTAGAAGCCTGAAAGCTTGACCAGCCAAATGCTTCTAGTTTCTGGTCCTCACGCCTTACATACCTTTCTGCTTTCTACCACCACTCCCTGGGATTAAAGGCTCGCTTTCTGGGATTAAAGGCCTGTGTCACCATGCCTGGCCGTTTCCAATGTGGCCTTGAACTCACAGAGACCCAGAGGGATTTCTACCTCTGGAGTGCTAGGATTAAAGGTGTGAGTGCCACCATTTTCTAGCCTTTGTATCTAGTGACTATTCTGTCTCTGACCCCAGATAAGTTTATTAGGGCGCACAATATTTTGGGGAACACAATACCACCACATTTTCTATGAGGGACATCCTTTAGTTGGAAAGTAAAGGAATAACAAAAAGCCCAAGGTTTGGTAGCAGTGGCAGTGCTGAGAAGTGGACTTTTTTTTTTTTTTTTCTGAGACAGGATGTGGTGGCTTGAAATGAGAATGGCCCCTTAGGCTCACATATCTGAATCCTCTGTTGGTGGAATGTTTAGGGAGGATTAGGAGGTGTGGCCATCTTGGAGGTGTGTTACTGAGGGTGGGCCTTGAGGTCTCAAAAGCCCATGTCAGCCTAGTCTTCTGTTTCCCCAATTTTGGGGTCAGGATATAGGCTCTCAGCTAATGTTTTAGTGCCATGCCCATCTGTTTCCCACTGTGATGTTCATGGATTAATCCTCTGAAACTGTAAGCAAGCCCTCAATTAAATGCTGTCTCCTGTAAGTTGCCTTGGTCATGGTGTTATAGCTGGAGTTTTCTCCAGTCCCGCTCTGGCCCACAGCCACTCAGACCCAAGTAAGCACACAGAGACTTATAGTACTTATAAACTGTATGGCCGTGGCAAGCTTTTTGCTATCTAGTTCTTATGTCTTAAATTAACCCATTTCTATTAATCTATAAATTGCCACGTGGCTTGTGGCTTACCGGTACTTTACAACTTGCTTCTCATGGTGGCAGCGGCTGGCAGCGTCTCCTGACTCAGCCTTCCTGTTCCCAGAATTCTCCTCTCTCTTTGTCCCACCTATACTTCCTGCCTGGATACTGCCAATCAGCACATTATTTATTAACCCTTCAGAGCAACACATTCACAGCATGCAGAGCAATATCCACAGCATGGTGTCTCTTCATAACAGTAGAACAGTAACTAAGACTCAGGGTCTCTGTGTAGCTCTGGCTGGTCTGGAACTTGCTATATAGACCAAGCTGGCCTTGAACTCACAGAGATCCTTTTGCCTCTGCCTCCTTAGTGTTGGGATTAGAGGCGTATACCACCACACAGAGCTAAACATCTGTGATGAAATTTGTGGTAGGTCTAGTAGGACTTTTGTTGTGGAATGTGAAAGCCGGCTGCAGACTTTGTTTTGGGTTAGTGTGAGGATTGAGAGAAACAGGAATTAGAGTTTCTGCCTTCTTGAGCAGTAGGATAGGCATGCTATCTGCTGAATGGAGACCAGAGGGCGAAGGAAGAGTAAAGTTTGGTTTTGACGAGACTATGTTGGAAAGATTGTTTAATATCAAAGTTAAAATATTAAGTAGATGCTCGAGGTCTTGCATCTGGTGGAGAAGTCATAACTAGGGACTTAAGATCACGGGAATGGGCATATATGTGATGTATACTCTGGTATTTGAATTTTGTTAAAAGCCTTTGTAGCAATATTATGTTAATAAAATTTCCCCCTTAAATTTTGTTAAAATGAAAATCACCATTTAAAAGCTGTCCTTGTGAATCTTAAGCTCTGTCTTAAGTGCTGAATTTGCGTGATGTCATTTACTCTATAGGATGGCTTTAAGAAGACTGTACCCTTTTTTTACTTTGTAGAAAAGATGACCTAAGTATCTTGACTTAGGTCAGAGCCCTGCTATATTAGCAGGAAAGAACTTGAATGCTCTTTTTCTGTTGTGTGCCTTTTAAGGATTAATAACATTTACATCCTGTCTACAAGCATAATAGTAAGTGGACTGAAAATAATAACTAGCATTTCCATAGTGCTAAGCTAATGAATGTGCCAGTATTTTATTTCTGGGAGTCCAAGATCACAGCCCGTTTTCCATTTATTTATTTATTTGTGTGTATATGTGTGTATGTGGGGGGGGGGGTGGTTTAGGTGCACACTTGTGCCCCAGTCCACATACAGGTCAAAGAATAACTTATGGGAGTCATTTCTCTCCTTTTATCATGTGGGTCTTGGGGAATTAAACTCTGTTGTAAATGCCTATACCCAGTGGCCCCCTGAACCATCTTGTTGGGCTCCATTTGACATTCCTATACCTCCCAATAATATCAGTATTACATAAGTCATATTTCCTGTTAAATACCACATTCTTGTATTTTATTTTATTATTTTATTTATTTTATTTTATTTTATTTTATTCCACCACAGGGGTTGTTTTTAATTCTTTTTACTGTTAACATTGTCACTTTATGTTGCCAGTCTGGGCATATACATGAGACTTGGTCTGGAGTGATTTTCGGTGAAGTTCAGCATTAGCCTTTCTCTCAGGACTTTACTATGTAACCCAGTATGCTTTCAGGCCTCCTGCCTCAAGCTCCTGTGTGCTATTCCACGTTGCCTAATACAGTGTGAATACTTGTTATATTGTATTGTCAGGGATTAATGATAAAGGAAGAAAGTCTGTAGATGTTCAACATAGACTTAGGTTTTCTCCCCAAATATTTTCCATCTGATGTCAGTTGAATCTGGGATTAAAGGCGTTCACCACCTCTGTTTGGCTAAACAATAACTTCATTTTTAATGAAAGTAATTTTCATTTATGTCTTTGATCTGGTTTTTGCTTAATTTTTGTAAATGATGTAATGTGTAAGTTGAAGCATATTTGTTTTGCATGCTGACATCTAATTATAGCAACATTTGTTTAAAGATTAATCTCTTTATTGAATGCCTTTGTATAGTTGTTAGATAACAGTTAGCTAGTTTTTGTCTATTTTGTATTGTCTTCTATTTCATGAAACTCTGTGTTCATTCTTTTTAATAGCTATACTTCCTTTTAAAGAAATTAATTACTTTTATGTGTATGGGTGTTTTGCCTGCATGTATGTCTGTGACCACATACATGCCTTGTTCCTTAGGCCAGAATTGGGCCTACGCTTTCCTGGTACTAGAGTTAGGGACTGTTGTGAACGGCCATGTGGCCTCAACTTGGCCTTGAATCCGAGTCCTTTGGAAGAGCAGTCAGTGCTCTTAACTGCTGATCCATCTCTCCAGTCCCAGCTATACTTTCTTGATTGCTGTAGCATCATATAAAGTCTTGAAATCAGGTAATTTGATTTAGTTTTTTTTTTTTTGTTTTGTTTTTTGTTTGTTTGTTTGGTTGGTTTTTTTTGGAGCTGAGGATTGAACCCAGGGCCTTGCGCTTGCTAGGTAAGCACTTTACCACTGAGCTAAATCCCCAACTCTGATTTAGTTTTTTAAAATTTATTTATTCAATATTGATATGATAGTGTACTATTCATTTATTTGTTTGTTTATTTCAAGACCAGTTTGTCTCTGAACAAATAAATCCTGCTGTGAGTTTGATTTGGATTGCATTTTTCCGATCCTGAACTTATTTAGCTCATCTTGCATTATTTTATTAGCATTTTGTATTTCCTATAATTGTTCTAAGTATTTTCTGGGTGTCTTAGTTACTTGTTCGGTGACAGAATCCTTCAGGGAGGAAAGTTATCAGTTCATCTTGGTCTGGGAGGCATGGAGGCTGGGGCTGTTCTGTTTGTGGCCGTGGGAACTTGTGGTATGGCTACTTCATGTCCTGGTGGATCAAGGAGCTTAGAGTTCAAGCCAGAACCAGAGGTGGGTATCAACTTCCAGGCCAGTCTCCAGCAATTCATCTCTGCTAGATAGGTCATAATCCCAAAGTTTCCATACACTCTCAAGTCAGTGCCACTACCTGGGGACCAAGTGTTCAAACCCTTGACTTTTGGGGGTCCATTTGACATCCAGACTGTAACATGTTTCCTCAGAGTTTTGAATGCTAGTGTGTAGAGACATTGTTTTTGCAGCAGGGTCTCATTCTGCAGCTCAGGTTGACCTTCTATTTGTGATTTCCATGCTTTAGGTTTTTGGGTACTAGAATCATAGCAGTGATTTCCACAATTGATTTGTTTGTTTCCTTTTGAGACAGAGTCTAAAGAAAGCTCTATCCAGATTGTCCTGGAAGTTGCTATATAGACTTGCCGCTGCCTCTGCTGGGACTAGAGGTGTGCACCACCACTCCTACCACAGTGGACTTTTTTTTTTTTTTTTGGTTTTTCGAGACAGGGTTTCTCTGTGTAACACAATTGACTTTTATAGCAGCCTTTAATCTCAGGGCTTTATTGAACTCATTAGTTTTAGTATTCACTTAGAGTATCAGTCATTTTAGTGATTACTTACTTATTTTTGAGACATGATCTCATGTAACTCAGACTGGCCTTGGACTTTCTTTGTAGGCAAGGATGGTCTTGAATTCTTTCCCTCCCTTCCTTCCTTCCTTCCTTCCTTCCTTCCTTCCTTCCTTCCTTCCTTCCTTCCTTCCTTCCTTTCTTGTTTTGTTTTGTTTTGTTTTGTTGTTTGGTCAGCTCTTGTGGTCCTGAATTCTTTTTTGATCATCCTTCATTTCTTCCTGAGTTCTGGGGTTATGGATGGGCCATGGCACCTGCTTTATGCAATGCTGGCGATCTTATGCAAGGACTTACATGAGTCAGTCAAGATTTCTATCAGTTGAACTACAGCCCCAGTCCCTCTCTTTGGTTTGTTTTAATATTTATATATTTAAAAGTTTTTTGTAATGCTGTTATTATGATGCTGCTGCTGCTGATGATAACGTGTGTTAGTTTTTGTTTGTTTGTTTTGTCAACTTGGCACAAACTAGAGTTATCTGAGAAGAGGGAACCTCAATTGAGAAAATGCCTTCAGGAGATTGGCATATAGGCAAGTCTGTGAGGCATTTTCTTGATCAATTTTAGATTGATGTGGGATGGTCCAGACTACTGTGAGCAGTGCCACTTCTGTGCAGGTGGTCCTGTGCTAAGAAAAGCAAGTTGAGTGAGCCATGAGGAACAAGCCAGTAGTAAGCAGTGTTTCTCTATTGCCTCTGCCTTCAGGGTCTTTTTTTTTTTTTTTTTTTTTAAGCATAGTCTCTCCACATAGCCCTGGCTGTCCTGGAATTCAGTATGTAGAGCAGGCTGGCCTCAAACTTACAGAGATTCAGCTGCCTCTGCTTCCCAAGTGCTGGGATACACCACTATGCACAAAGGTTCATGTCTTGATTTTCTGCCCTGACTTGCCTTAATGATGGGCTGTAAAGTTTACAGTGTAAACTGTAAGATGAAGTTAAGTTAACGCTTTCCTCCCAAGTTGCTCTGGTCATGGTGTTTATCACAGTAGTAGATACCCAACTAGCACAGAGAGAGAGAGAGAGAGAGAGAGAGAGAGAGAGAGAGAGAGAGAGAGAGAGAGTGTGTGTGTGTGTGTGTGTGTGTGTGTGTGTGTGTAGAATAAGGTTGGGTTTGGGTCCTTGTTGGTCACCACTCCACTTACCCTCTGCTAGGGACTGAACCAAGGCTTTTCAGGTCTGCACCTTGTGCTGCAAACACATTAATCATTGCTTTAAACTTACGCTTCAGATCTGTACATTGTATTTTGTTTGTTGATGACTTTGCCCTTGATACTGGGGTCCCAATCCTCTACCTTTTATTCTTTCCTGTGCCTCATACTTATTAGTTGAAAAAATTGTGGAGTAGTCAAGAAACTTAAGAGTAAATTAAATAGTAGTTATCTTTGAAGTAGCACCTTTTCCTTCTGCTACACTTATAGTGTAGTGCTATGTAATCAGTCTAGTCAGGAGTTGAGTTAGGTCTGTGTACCTGGAGCCTTTTCTTTGTCCCACTTGGTCCCGTAGCAGTTTATAAAATAATCATTCAGAGGCTTAATACTAATTACAAACTGTTTGGCCTATGGCTCAGTCCTATTACTAGCTAGTTCTTCCATCTTAAATTAACCTATTTCTATTAATCTTATGTATTGCCACGTGGCCAGTGGCTTACTGGTACTTTCACATGGTTCTTCTTAGGCGACTAGCTGGTGTGTCCCTGACTCTACCCTCTTCTTCCTGTCTCTCTGTTTGGATTTCCTGCCTTGCTATAGACCAGAGCAGCTTCTTTATTAACCAAGGGTAATAAAACATATTCACAGCATATAGAAAGATATCCCACAGCATTTCCCCTTTTCTGTCTGATCAAAAAGGAAGGTTTTAACTTTAACATAGTAAAATTACATATAACGAAACAGTTACAAGCTAGAATTACAGTTATGGCTGGGCATGGTGGCACACACCTTTAATCCCAGCACTCAAGAGGCAGAGGCAGGTGGATCTCTGTTAGTTCGAGGGCAGCCTGGTCTATGGAGTGAGTTCCAGGACAGGCTCCAAAGCTACACAGAGAAACCTTGTCATGAAAAAACCACCACCACCAACAACAACAAAAATAAATACATAAGAAAGAAAGAAAGAAAAAAGAAAAAGAATTACAGTTACAATATTTAGTCTATTTGTATTTGACAAAATTAGAGAAAAACATTCAATTGTCTATCTTATCTTGGTGAATCTAAAGTTTTATATCTAATTTACCTCTTATCATAACTAAGCAAAATTATAATTATAACTATCTAGTCTTTTAATTTCATCAAAGACCTGAGAAAGAAAATTATATTACCCGAGTAAGCAAGAAGTACAAGCAAGTGACTTCTGAAAAATGCAAGAAGTGATAGAAACAACTGGCTATCTGGACAATCACCCAGTGTTTCTCTGCAACGTTGGGGCATCCATTTTTGGTCATTGGCCTAGAATAGCTGACAGACCATTTTCAGAAGCAGGAAAATTTGAAAGACTGTCCTACCCTGTCTTGGCAAGGTTCAGCAGTCACTTTTCCTGTGTCCCACTCGTTCAGCAGGCAAGAGCAGTTCTTTGCCCAATAGGTCATTTATATCAAGAAGAAGACAAACTTCATATATAGTGAATTTGATGTCCAAAATCCTCTCGGGAGTAGATTGGTGCTGTCAGGAGCAATAGTGTCTCATGTCAACAGAATTCTAAGTTATTAAAACATTTACGTGTCACATTCTCTAGGTCCTTGAAGTGTTTGAAGATTACCTATCAATCTGAGATATATCTCTGTTTATCTAGAAAACCTAACTAATATGACCATGAGTTTGACAAGCATGGGTGACTATTAACCTGTAATTTTTATCAACCTATGTAGCTTAAAGACTAAAGCTTCATATTATAAAATAAACAGTCTCTAAACAGATGTACAGCCTAAGGACAATGACCTTGAAATTGTGACAATATTCAAAAATATCTTAATTGGGTAGAAATGTATAGTGCAATATGACAGAATATCCTTAATTTGTATCAATATACAAAATATCCTAAACATAAGTAGAACATACACACATTATGACAAATATAATTTTACATTTGTATCAATATGCAAAAATATTTTAATCAGAAGTAGGAACATATGTACTATATGACAAGTATAGTTTTGACTTTGTATCAATATACAAATTAAACAGGAATAGAAAAATAATTTTACATTTGTAACAATATACAAAAATCTATACTAATGTAAATTATCTAAAACTGGTAGTTGCTAATTTAGTTTACAAGTAGATACAGTAATCTACCTTATTATCTTATCCTATCTATCATCCTTTTTTCTTTAGAAAGAGATTGACTATGAGCATTAACCATTTATAACCAACCCCCTTTAAATGAAAATATTTATAAACAATATTTTGGGAATTGGCATAGTTTTTTTTATAGTACTTCCTGCTGATTGGGGGCCTGGCTAGCTCAGTTGGTAGAGCATGGGATTCTTAATTCAGGGTCGTAGGTTCACGCCACGCCACAGCAGGTCTGTGTGTTGTAGTTGCTATGGTTGCTATTGGTTTCTATTTGCTTCTGGTTCTTCTGGGTTAGTTTGATAGGGGGTTTTCTTCAGTATTTCTGATCAACCCTCTGCTTTAGTCCTTCCCTATTTCCTATAAAACCCTCTTCCCTATGCTCTTGTTCTTGGTAGCCTGATTGTGAGGTGTGGGGCCTGTCTCCCAATTTTTCTGGCCCTGATTCAGTCTTTGGAGGCTCTTTGCCCAAAGCCTTCGGGTTAGGCTTTATCAGAGACAACCCCTCACCTGGATAGTTTGGGTTGAGGATGGTTTTCTGTTTCATTCTGAGGTAGACAGCTCCTTCCCTCCACTACAGTTTATTTACTTGTGCCCTAGGCATTGAGTCCTGGATCTTCTTCACTCAGTACTTCAAGTTAAGCTGTTCTTTTCTAGAAGACAAGGGCACTGAAAGCATTGATGCCTTTGCTGCATAGGCCGTGCTCTTCCCCAAGACCTCTACCAGCTGCAGTGGGTCTTAATTATAGAGTAATCTTGGTGTGGGTCAAACTGGAGTCTGAGAGTGGGTATGAACTTTCCTGTGCCTCTCGGTATTTAAGGGTTTTCTCGCTAAGGGCTGGAGACATGGCTCAGCAGTTAAGAACTGCTCTTCCAGAGGACACAGGGTCAGTTCCCAGCACTCATATGTTGGCTCACAACCTTCTATAACTCCAAGGGGATCTAACACTCTCTTCTGGTCTCCATAGACACTGCATGCATGTGGTGCATAGACATACATAAGCGAAATACCCATATACACAAAAATAATAAAGAAAATACTCAAAAATACTTAAAAAAGAGTTTCCTTACCAGCCCACACTCAGCTACTAACAATTTGTTAAATACAGTGGAATTCTTCTTATCCCGTGTCCCGTGGCTTCATTTGCCCCCTGTTGCTTGTAGACTTTTCAGTTGTATATGTCTTTTTTTGTTTGTTTGTTTTTGTTTTTTGTTTTTTTTTTGAGATTGCAGACTGGTTGGTTATACTACAACAGTGGTTTTCAACCTTTGGGGTTTGAACAGTTCTTTCACAGGGGTTGCCTAAGACCATCAGAAAACACAGATATTATATTATGATTCATAACAGTAACAAAAGTACAGCTATGAAGTAGCAACAAAAATAATGTTATCTTTGGGGGTCCCCACAACATGAGGAACCGTGTTAAAGGATCACAGTATTAGGAAGGGTGAGAACGGCCGTTTGACAACCTCAGCTTTCTCATGCATTCAAGAACAGTTATTATTTTGTAGATAAATATGTTTTTTCTTATTGTAATAGGACTGATTTTATTTTCCAGTCTTTACATTCTGAACAGAAACTGAAATTCCTTTGTGATTAAAGGTATTATTGGATTTCTTACTGTTTTATTTAGGACACATTGCAAAGTGAAAAGTATAGTCACTAAACCTCTGTGTAACCATTACCTAATTAATCAGTTACTAAATTTTTGCCAAATGTGTTTTATCACTATTTTTCTATACATTTACAAATTGTTACTACTGATGTGTTTGAGAGTAGATACTCAGTGCCATGACTGCCTACCTCTGAATATATCAATGTTACTAAAATTTTAAAAATTAATTTTATTATTTTGAACCAGGGTCTGACTGTGTACCCGTGGCTAGTCTGGAACTCACTGTGTGGACCAGGCTGGCCTTGAACTCATAGAGATCTTCCTGCCTCTGCTTCCTGAGTGTGGAATTAAAGGCCTGTGCCACCATACCCAGCTAAACCTCATTTTAAAAAAATGTTAGTAATATGCTGTATATTAAAAAATATATACTGATCTTACAATATGTGTCAGTAATTTGTATTCATTAAATCTCTTTTGGTTTGCAGGTATCATTATTAGGATTGGAGATTTTAAGTGCCTTTGTGGATAGATTGTCGACACGATTTAAATCTTATGTACCAATGGGTAAGTTCACTTCAAGAATCATTGTGGAGTTTGATATAGTGACTTTTTCTTCGAGTTTTTGTTAAACAGAATTAGTTTCTGTAAATTTAGAAAACATTTAGTTTGGGGACTGGAGTGATGATTCAGTGGTTAAAGCTCTTGTTCTTCAGCAGGCCTAAGTTAGATTCTCAGCACTCACAGCAGGCGGTTCCCAACCATTTCTAATTTTAGCTCCAGGAGATCTGATGCCCTCTTCTGGACTTTGAAGGTACTTGTACACACACAGCATACACAGACACATAGACACATTAAATTAAAGTCAATTAAAAAAAATAATTTGAGCTGGGCAATAGTGGTATATGCCTTAAGTCCCAGCAATCAGGAGGTAGAGGCGGGCAGTAGGATCTCTGTGAGTTCGAGGTCAGCCTGGTCTACAGAATGAGTTCCAGGACAGCCAGGGCTACACAGAGAAACCCTGTCTCTGTCTCTCTGTCTCTCTCTCTGTCTCTCTATCTCTCTCTGTCTGTCTCTCTCTATATATATATATATATATATATATATATATATATATATATAAAACTTTTTTCCCCTCCTACAGCCCAGACTATGGCACTTTAGCATTTTAGTTTACTCAAAAAGAGGTGAAAGCTTCTTAAATAGAGAATTATGGTTCTGCAGAAAGCAAAAGCAACAAGACAACACAACCTTCTGGATACTGTTAACAAGTATTTATGTCATGTGCTCATCTTTTTTAGTGTATCTCATTTTTTGTAAAATGACAGAATTTATAATATAACTTACATGCTGTGGTTTTTTTTTTTTTTTTTTTTTATTGTGTTTTTATTGTTTTGAGTGGCCTTGGCAGGCCTGGAACTCACTATGTAAACCAAGCTGGCCTCAAACTCAGAGATCCTACTCCCTTTGCCTCTCAAGTGTTGGAATTAAAGGTGTGTGCCACCATGCCAGCTACATTGCTGTTTTTCACACTATCTGTGGAGCAGTCTGTTCAGACCAATATTTTATGAAATATAATAACAGTGAGTTACAGCAAAATGAAAGAAATACAAAGCCTTGCTTTTGTCTTGTGTGATGCGGAGCCTGAGTCTTGCACACTAAGCACACAACGTTAACCCTGAGCTGTACTCCAGTCCCACAAGTTCTTATTGTTAGGTTGAATAAAGTTCCTGTGGTTAGATCGCCCCAGAAGCCTCCATCAGCACTGTTTCTTTGTCACGGTGTGTTGGCTTTACTCGGAGCAGCAGTTAGATATGCTTGCTGCGTGCTCATTGTGCCACTTGAAGCTGCTGCTCTCATAACAGTGATGCAGTTGGCTTTGACTGAACACGTGTGATAGTCCTGTGCATTTTAGAATGCTTTATGAATGAGTTTGGTATATTTTATAGCAACATAGAGAAATACAACCTTAAATTGTTAGTGGTTTCTTTTGTGGTTTAAGTTAATGCCCACATTGTCAACATATTATTACACTTACTTTCAAATATCTTTGATCAACTTTTTCATGTTTGGTATACCACCAAATTATGTCAGTTTTTCTATTTTTCTTTCCCATCTTTTCTCAAATAGGTTTCTTGGTTTTCACTTTTAATCACTACTTGGCAGTTCCCACCCTTAGTGTTAATAGCTTCTGAAGAGAGATTTTTTACTGTCTGTGTCCTGCTTAAAACTGATAGTAGATGTTAAAAACCACACTTTGAAAACATGTTTGTGGATGTATTTGAGTGCATAAATGGGAATTTTAAAAATAAAGTTCCATACTTTGGACTTTGAGAAATTGGATGATAAGGTATGCCTGATCTTCTCTTATGTGTAATTATGAGCTGAAGTTGAATTACAGCTTCCTTTTGTCTGGGTCTATAGAGCTTTGCTTTGCTTTTTATTTATTTTTTATTTTTATTTTTTATTTATTTTGGTCTTTCTGCAGAGTTATTGTTAGTCAATATTGTTTTCACTTTGAAGACCCTTTGTAAAACTTGAACTTGTTATTTCTTGTGAGCTCATGTGCTATGATGGGAAAACTTGATCTTAATTTGCTCCCATTTATTGGAAGCCTCCTTTAAAAGTATTGATTGTGTCTCTGAAGGAGTATTATCACATATTTCTGACTTGGAGAGTAGACAGTATGTCTGCATGTTCTTCAAGAACTGGAGTACCTCAAATTTGCGTTCTTTTTCTTTTTCTTTTTTTTTTTTGTTTTTTCGAGACAGGGTTTCTCTGTGTAGCTTTGCGCCTTTCCTGGAACTCGCTTTGTAGACCAGGCTAGCCTCGAACTCATAGAGATCCACCTGGCTCTGCCTCCCGAGTGCTGGGATTAAAGGCGTGCGCCACCACCGCCTGGCTCAAATTTGCTTTCTTGTTTACTCCTATCACAGGTCTTAAACAGACTACCTGATTCTGTATAGGGCCAGTACAATGGCTTAGTAGGTAAAAGTGTTTGTCAACAGTCTGATGACCTGAGTTCCATTCCCAGAGCCCACATGGTATAAAGAACTAACTACTCCAGATTGTCCTCTCACCTCCATGCACATGCCATGGCATATGTGCCCCCCCCAACAAAATAAAAAGCAAATATAAAACAGTTTTAAAAGAGTCTTTATAAAAGGAAAGGATCAAATTAAATCATGACCTAATGGTTCTTTAAACCTCCCAGATCCTCCCAAGTCCTCGACCTTTCTTTCTCCCTCTTCAGAAAGTAAACAAACAACAAAACAGAAAAACTCCAGAGAAAAACTATAACACACACATAAAACCCATCATGGTAGAAAGACAAGTAGAAAACCACTAAGACAAAAAATGCCCAAACACAGCAATATGAGACAGAAAGTCTACAAAAACACCATTGAGTTCATTTTGTGTTGGCCATCTACTGCTGGGCATGGGGCCTGCCCTTAAGTGTGCATAATATCCCAGTGAGAGTCCCTTGCAAAAAACCAGTTTTTCCTTTGCCAGCTGGTGTCAGTTGCAGATAGCTTCTTGGTTAGGGGTGGGAGCCTATCCACTTTCCTTTCTCAGTGTTGCTGTCCCGTCTCACTTGAACCCGTGTAGTCCTGTGCGTGCTGCAGCATCTGTGAATTCATGTGTACATCAGTCCTTTGTACATTAAAAGTAAAAATGTGTTCTTGAAACATTGGGAGTACTGTTCCATTTCATCTCTAGTTCCAAAAAGAGGTTTGCACATAGCTCGGTCATTAGAGCGTTAGATATGGTTCTGAAGAGAGTATGGACTCAGTGTCTTGTTTCATAAGTGATCTGTTCACCCTGAGGCTGATCACTAACTCTGGTTTATGGTAACCAAGTTTAATAAAGTTTGTAGTATAAAAATTTAGCAGATAGTCTAAACCCTAAATGGTGCAGTAGGGTGCCAACGTCTTCAGGACACTCAGTTCTGAGCTTTATGTCTTGTAGAGTAATTTTACATTTTACAGTACCAATAGAATGAAGACTACTAACACCTATACTTCAGTTTTCAGTATTTCACCTCAAAGTACAGTCTGTAGTAAATTGATACATTTGTTTAAATTCTCAGAGCTTACAGAGTGGAAGTCTCTTTTCTGGGTGCCTAGTAAAGACACAGTGTTCACTGTAGTTATTGATGATGCACAGGTCATATATGAACAGGTCTTTAGTGTATATTGCTCACAGTTCCAAATGCTTATTATATTTTTTCCTGTTTACTTCATCTTCTCTCTAGTCATGAGGGGTAAGCAAGGAAACTTTGAAGTTTAGGAAAATTTACTGTCTCCTGTAATTAATAATTAGGTACAACTAAATAAAATGATGTCTCCAAGAGAATAAGTGTAAACAAGGAATTTAAGGGCTAGCGAGGTGACTCAGCAGGTAAAGGTGCTTGCCACACCAGCCTGTTGACCTGAGTTTGATCCCCAGAACCCATGGAAAGGTGTGAGACAAGAACTGACTTCATAAAGTTGTCCTCTGACCTTCCCACGTGTGTGTGTCATGGCATAGGTGCTCATATGTACACATGTACACGTGTACACACATACACACAACTAAAAATTTCAGTACAAAAGTAATAAGATATTTTTGTTTAATACAATAAGATGCTCATGTACTACAGTTATTAAAGGGTTTTAAATGTTTATATTCTATAAAATTGCTTTTGTTTTGGTTTGTTTTTAGATAAGATTTCGCTCTGTAGTCTAAAATTTCCTATGTTCCCCAGACTGGCCTTGACTCTCATGACTATCTTTGTGCCTCAGCCTTCTGAGTGCAGGATCATAGGCACAGCTGGCTCTAAAAGTTTATGTTAATTTTGAGATCTATATAGATCCCATCCTTGTCTTGAACTCTCTATGTAACCTGGGCTGCCTTGAACTTGGGATCTTCCTGCCTCCACTTCCCCAACCCTTAGAACTGAGATACAGCTATATGCCATCAAATTTTACATGTGTCCTAAAATACTTTTTAGTATTAGAATGAGCCCCTATTTGGTCCAATATCTGAATTTCTCTTGTAGTTAAATTCTACCTCTCAGGAACAGAGTGTCTTTTTCCCTGTTACTGTTATATGGATGCCAACACACACACACACACACACACACACACACACACACACACACACAGAGAGAGAGAGAGAGAGAGAGTCCCAACTACTAAATTATAAGTAAACACTGGTTTTACTATCTAATAGTATTGTTATAAGGATTAAATGAGGTAATTCATTTTTTACTATTATGTTCTGTGATTTAGAAGAAACAGAGATTCCCATAATAGCCAGTCTAACAGATATTGAATGATTCCTGTTAATACTACATCTAAACAGAAATAAGAAAAGATTTTCATTCATTGTGCCCGCTGACTCATGTGGTGGTGCTTATTTGTTAAAATGGTGCTGGGGTAGAACCCAGGGTCTTGTACTGTCCAGCAAACACTAGACTACTGAGCCATATTCCTATTCATGAACAGTACTTATATTGGTTTATGATTGAATACATCTATTATTACTATTTTATTTTATATATGGATCTTTTGCCTGCATGAATGTCTGCATATGTGATACCTATGGAGGCCAGAAGAAGGCATTGGATCTCTTGGAGCTGGAGTTCTGAATGGTTTTGAGCTGCCATGTGAGTGCTGGGGATCGAACCCAGGTCCTATGGAAGAGCAGCCAGTGCTCTTAACCACTGAGCCATCTCTCCAGCCCCATGTTTATGATTTTAATTGTGAGGGCTGATTTTTGTTTTATTGTGACATGTTCTCTGTATAATCCAGGCTGGCCTGGAACATTCCCTCCTGCTGCCTGAGAGCCTCCCCATTTCTGGAATTAAAGCATGTGCTTCCTTCCATACCCAGCTTGAAGGCTCCCCTCTCCCACTGCCCCCTCCCCTTGATTACACCTTCTGTAAGTAAACTAGATAAGTGTGTCCCTTTTTAAAATTTCATTTCTTCTACTTCTCCTTTAAAACCTAGACAGGCCTATGTTTTTGTTTCTGCTTGTTAGTTGTGAAATGTGTCCAACAAGAAGAATGCATAACATGCAATTTAAAGAATAATTATAAAACCAACCCTTGACTATGCCTGGGTTCAGAAACTTAAGTCTGCCAGGTCTTTGGACTACCCCTGTTTATGCTTCCTGAGGATACTTTTTCACTCTACCAGAGGTCTCCCCTGTCATAACCTGGAGGAAAGTATTTACTTGCTTGTCTATGGATCTTGACCACATACATACCTCCAAATAGAACAATACTGTTTGTCTGGTTTTGAGAACTGTCCTAAGTGGATATGACTGTACATACTACATTGAAATTTGTTCATTGTTTTCACTTGAACTCATGACTAAGGAACTTAATTTCATAATTATTTATGGAAACAGTGGCTATTTGTAGTTTTGTAAACTATAGTTTGTGGTGACGTTGTAAATACTTACTCTTCCCCCTTTAGTTACCACAGCTTTAATAGACAGAATGGGAGATGCCAAAGACAAAATTCGAGACGAAGCTCAGAACCTGACGCTGAAGCTGATGGATGAGGTGGCACCACCTATGGTAGGCTTGCACTGAATGAAATCTTATAATTCGATAAATACAGCAAACTAATAAACATTCAAGAAGCATGAGTGGTAGAATTATAAATAGTAGATTATTGCTAATGTTTTAAAGAAGTTCAAATTTAAGGTACAGTGCCAATAGGTTAAGTTTGTTTCTTCTCATTTAAGTTTTCTGTTTTTCAGTTACTTGTGTTTTAAAAAAAACACAAGTGATTTGACAGTGTTCTGGTTGTAGTTATACTTCACCATCTTCTGGTTTTTCTCACCTGCAAATTATAAGATACTGAAAAATCTTGTTTTGAAAACTAATGATATTATATTAATTTCTGTATCTTTCTATATTAATTTCTGTATCTTTCAGAAACAAGAAGACATTCTTTTATTTTCATAAGTGGCTATTGATTATGTCAAGCATGTTTTATGTTTTCTATCTTGTTTTTTTTTTCAAGACAGGGTTTCTCTATGTCCTGGCTGTCCTGGATCTTGCTCTGTAGACCAGGCTGGCTTCAAACTCAAAGAGATCTGCCTGCCTCTGTCTCCATAGTGCTAGGATTATAGGCGTGTACTACCACCACCCGGTGTAAAGCATGCTTTATGACAACTTGTATTTTACGAATATAGTAGAAATAATTTGCCCTTTAAGAATGTGTTGACTGCAGGGTACATAGCAGTGAGCTCTAGAAGCCTTTTTTCTCTTTCCTTTCCATTTTTTTTTTTTTTAAGTTGAGCGTGTGGCATGTTTGTAATTCCAGTAATGGGAGGTAGAGCCAGGCAGATCCCTGGGGCTTGTTGGCCAGAGCATCTAGCTTAGCTTGCTTTGGCATGTTTTAGGCCAGTGAGAGACTTGTGACAAACAAAACAAAACAAAAAAAAGGTCGGTAGCGCCCAAGGAACAATATCCAAGGTGGTCCTCTGACTTTTACGTGTACACATACTTATGTACCTGTACTCACATTCACCCACACCCATGAACACACATGCACATATATATATGCTCATGTACTAGTAGTGTATTGGTCTGTTTTATGTTGTTATAACAAAATGTCTGAGGTTAGACACCTGTAACAAAAAAAGATGTATTTAGGGGGCTGGAGAGATGGCTCAGCGGTTAAGAGCACTGGCTGTTCTTCCAGAGGTCTTGAGTTCAATTCCCAGCAACCACGTGGTGGCTCACAACCATCTGTAATGAGATCTGGTACTGTCTTCTGGCCTGCAGGCAAACATGCAGATAGAACGCTGTATACATAAAAAAAAAAAAAAATGTATTTAGCTCATAGCTTTGGAGGTTATAGTTTTGTGGGCACACATTCTGTTGTTTGTCTTTGCTCTTTTCGGGGACCCGCCACCTAGCTTCCAAATAAATCACACATAGAGGCTTATTCTTATAAATGTCTGGCCTTAGCTTGGCATGTTTCTGGCCAGCTTTCCTTAACTTTAATTATCCCCGTCTACCTTTTGCATCTGGACTTTTCCCATTCTCTTACTTCTGTAAATCTTACTCTGTGGTTGGCTATGTAGCTGAGTGGCTGGCCCCTGGGTCCTTCTCCTTCTCTGGCTCCTCCTCCCAGATTTATTCTTCTATATATTCTTTCTGCCTGCCAACCCTCCTTATATCTTTTCTCCTGCCTTGCTATTGGCTGTTCAGTTCTTTATTAGACCATCAGGTGTTTTAGACAGGCAAAGTATCACAGCTTCACAGAGTTAAACCAATGTAACATAAACAAAAGTAACTCACCTTAAAATAATTTTTTACCACTAGCTCCAGCTGTGATATGGGGTCCATCTAGGTGCATCACCTCATGGGAGGTGGCAACGTGATGGCAGAAATGTTAGCATGCTTATGAGAAACTAAGAGCCAAGATTTTTTTTTTTTTTGAGCAGTTCACTGTGTTTTGTGTTTTTGTTTTTGTTTTTTCAAGACAGGGTTTCTTTGTGTAGTTTTGGTGCCTGTCCTGGACCTCACCCTGTAGACCAGGCTGGCCTCGAACTCACAGAGCTCCACTTGACTGTGAGTGCTGGGATTAAAGGCGTGCTCCACCACCGCCCAGCTCACTATGTTTTTTAAAGGTCCTTCCATTAAAAATTTATTTTATATGTATGTATGTATACCACATGTATGCAGGTACCTGCAAAAATTAGAATTGGAGTTACAGAGGCAGTTGTGAGCCATTGTGTGGGTACTGAACTCATGTCCTCTGCAAGAGCAGCAATTGCTCTTAACCACTGAACCTCTAGCCCCCCAGGTATTTCCATCTTA